>CAXDID010000530.1:0-77237 GCA_963988835.1 Hexamita inflata | reverse complement strand
GCTGATGAATAGTATAGTTGGGATTCGTTCGATCACGATAATCAAAACTAATTTTCCCATTGGGGCACGCCGGCACAAACGATCAATCACACTACACCAAACCGTCAATCAATCAATCACATTCCCAACACACGATCACAAACTTATACCCAAACCCTTTTACCCAAAAAGAAATTTGTTTTCGGTTTATATTTGTTTGAATATACTTGTGTGAATATATTTATGTGAAAATAGGAATAAAATAAATGAATCTAAATAAATTTGTCTGAATAAATAATATATATGTGTGTTGTGAATATGAAATTTTGAATAATCGTAATTGATCGAACCCCAATTGTACTATTCATCATAACGGAATGGAATTGATTGAAAAAATAATAATTCTATCATTTAGTTCTATTAATATATTCTTATAAAAGACATTCGTTCATTTTATTATCTTTTACATATTAAACTAATCTTCCATATAAACCTTCTTTATGTTTTTCTATTGATTGTATTAATAAATTTAAATCACATTTCTTTATCTTTTCTTATAAAGTTAAATCAAATTCTTTTCTCTCCTCTTTATTTTACAAACATTCATATTGTTTATCTAAATTATAAAATTATTCTTCACAAATGAATCCATCAATTATTTTTCTAATTTATTTTATGTAACGAAATTACCATAATTTCTTTTACCATTCATTTATATCTATCATTTATTATTATTTAAAAATAATTAACTTAATATTCACTCAAATCAAATCAAATCGAACACACACATTTCTTCATGCCCAATGGCGGTGCCGAAAATAAATATTCGAAAAATAATAAGAATGAATAATAAATGAACATAAATACAGAATATGAATACAAATAAGAAGAAACGACCGCAATCCAACCGCTCAACCAAAATCTAAAAATAAATGGGCTTCAAAACATTAAAAATTGAATAAGAAGATTGAAGAAACAAACCAATCATCAACTTCTACATCATCAAAAATATGAAGAAATCCAATAAATTTATACACAAATCAAATTACTAAAATCAAAACTCACTCGAATCAAACAAACTTGAACACGACGAACGGTGAAGATACCCACATTACTTGAGTATGAATATCTTCATGTCCGAAGACGAGTGCCGGTTACACTCCTTATCTATTTATCCTCATTATGATTTACTTTATACTCTATACTAATGTGTAAGGAATAACCGGAAATTCCTTATAACACACATTCCTTAAGTAATAAACCATAACTACTTTCAATAAACGTCAATTTAAAATTTTACGGTGAGAGAGAATTGAACCCTCAACCAACCCTGTAACAGTCGAACGCTCTTCCGACTCTGCCATTTTGGGTTATAGGATACTTTACAATATTTATGCTAATCTATTTTCCCAAATTTTGTAAGGAATTATTAAAAGTTAGAAACAAAAGAAAGAAAGAAAAAGTTAGGAAGGTCGGCCTTGGGCATTTGTTGTGAACCAATTTGGAGTGGAATGGAGTGGAAAGGGTAGATTTAGTTTTGGAGTGGAAAGTGTAGATTTGATTTTGGAGTGGGAGGTGGAAAATTGGAGTGGAAAATTATGTGGAGTGGAAGTACCTGTAAAAATCACTTTCCCAAATTTTTGGAGTGGGAAGGGTAAAAAATAAAATCATAATTCTCATTTCCATTTACCTCTGACTTCCCATGAAACCCAATCTACGCCTGAGGTAGATGCAAAATCATGAGTTATTTTCATTCTTGTTAATTCCGGCCAACTGGTGTAAGTTACATCACATCCACTTCCGTTACTGTTATCACGTATAATTTATACTTTATAACTAATTACTTATGTCATCGTTACGGCATAATTTACGTATATAGAATTACCTGCTGTTAATTGTGCATAACCGTAACACCAAACCAAATTACCGATTTTATCATAACCTGTTCCTGATGTTACAAAGTTATATACGAATGTTTCTAAATTAGTTACTCTTGTTGTTAATGCTGTAATATTATTATTAATAGTTGAAATACTATTATTGATAGTGAATATATCATTCTTATTTTTGGTGTTATCAGTTTATAAAGTCGTTATTTTGCCTCCAAAAGTTAAATTTGTTTAATCTTATTCATTCATTCTACTTGTTAAGTTAGTTATATTAGTTTACGCAGTTGTGATGTTTGATTTATTTGTTGTATTATCATTTTACAATGCAGTTATATTCTCTTTATTTTTAGTATTCTCCTAAAGTAAATAGTATGTCGACGTCATGGTATCGCCTAAATTTTCATCTATTTAATCTAATCTTCCAATTACTCCTGTTAAATCAGTTTCTTCAATCTTAACTAATCTTCCCCAAATATTTGTAAAATTATCATTTATTTATCCAAAATTCCCTGTATGAATTTCTAAAATTGTATTCTATGTTGTGTTAATATCAGTTTAAATATCTGTACACCTGGTTTATAATGCACTTATGTCTGTATTCTATTTCGTATCACTGGTTTTCAAATTATCTATATCAGTCTTATTAGTTGTATTATCAGTTTACAAACTAACTATACTTGAACTCTATTGTGTATTCAAATTATCAATAACCTACAACCTACTAAATGCTGTATTCATTCCGTTATTTAAAGTAACATTACTATTTTATAAATTTGTAATATTTGTATTTTAAGTATTATTCAGAATATCTACATTATCTGCTCTATTCTTTAATGTTGTCAACTAACTACCATACAAATTAAAACCTGTATCAACATAAGTCTTATCACTTTTTAATGCTAAACTCATGTCCACATTCGCTTTAGTATAAACATCCACTGTATTCGCTTTCAAACTCAATTACTAATCATTACTACTTTTATCATAAACATCTTATACATTTGCTTTCAATATACCTAAATTTCCTAAACTCAAATTTACAGTTTAATTAGTCACATCCTATGTTTCAAAATGCGCATCAATTTCACCCTTATTATATACATCTTCTTTATTTGCTTTATTCGCATAAATATCAGTCACTTAACCTTACAATGTTCCTATTTCTACTTAAGTTGATGCAACAAATTTAGTAAATGCTGACTTTGTGGTAACCGCATCTGCTTTAACAGTTTAAACATCCACTTTAGTTGCTTCCATATCACCTTTCAACATTCCTCCTTCAGTTCTTAATTCAGTCACTTAAGTTTATAACACACCAATCGCACTACTATTTGCTGCTCCTGTGGCCGCCGCCGCACCCGCTGTTGATAACGCACTGGCTGCAATACCTGTCGCACTAATTGCATCTAATCCCACAACTGCAATCCCAATACTTAAACCAATCACATCACTGTTGGTTGCCATATTTGATATATCTGAACTTGTTAAATAATTATCACTAATCTTTCTCACTTAAGGTCCAATCACATCCAATCTATCTTAATGATTAGTCAACTTATCTACTATCTTATTATTTATTTCTGTTTAATATTTGAAATTTTAATCATACTCAATTATTTTAGTATTTATATTATTCATTTCAGTTATAAGGTTTTAGTTAATAATATTCTAATCAATCATATACTATTCTAAAGGTTCAAATCTTTATTCAAAATTCTAATTTATTAATATTTAATTTTCTTACAATGCATTCAGTTCATCTATTTTAGTTTAATGTGTCTGAACTTTATTTTTCAATGCATCAATATCAAAAGTATGTACATCAATTTAACTTCTAACTAACTATATTGTTGTATCCATATTATTCAATCTTGATGTATTCAATTGCATTCCATGATATAACTCACCCAATTATACTCCAACATCTCTACTATTTAAATTTATTTTCGTACTTGTCAAATTATTAATTGTGAAATCTTTTATTTCCTTTCCTTCTAACTAACTAACATCTATCAGAAAATTTGTCTATCCTGTTTTAGTATTTATATAGTTCTTTTTATCTCTGTCTGAATAATTATTAAATTAAATTTGATCATCATCAAATTGTATTAAATTAAGACCATTAATAATAGAATCTGCCTTAATTGTATTAAACAATGGTTTCTATACCATCACTGTTCCCGTATTCATTTTATGATTTCAGAAAAAATAATCTAAATAATTTATTTCTCACTTCTTACCTTTCTTAAAATGATCCAACAATCCTTATCCTCCCTCTACAATCTTTCCTATTTAATTTCCAAATGGTAATTTCCCAATAATATTTGTTAATGGTTTCTTTACAACGTTCCAAATACGTCCCGCTCCTGCTTTAAACTTCTACCAACCGGTTAATTTCTTTATAGGTTGTAATGTACCTTAACTTGGTTTAATAGGTCTGCCTAATTATTCGTACTCATCTCTTAATTTACCTAAATTTCCTAATGTTTATAATGCTTCTTTTGCTGCTGGTTTATAATCTGGACTAACACGCTAATCTATCACATTATTTCCTATATCAATTGCTTTATTTTTTAAATCTTCCATACTCTTTTAATTGGTTAAGAAAAAATATTAAATATAATAAATATATTACTTCCATATCAATAAATATTTACTTGCTCTTCAATCCTTTACATATAACTTCATAATAATAGGGTAATCCATATTAATTTAATCAATACTATATTCTTTAGTTTATCCATCATATAGTGTTTTAATAATTTTAATTTCAAAATTCAATTCATTAGTATCTTAAACTTATTCATCCCAAACGAATACATTATTATTCTGACTTTTTATTTCAGTTTCTTACTCATTATAATATAATAAGGCAAATTATTTATTATTTAATTTAATTTAATAGACATAACTTACAACTAATCCTTCATCAGTTTCATTTTTTAAAAGATTATAGTTTGTTTCACCATATGCATACACTAATGATACATATCTAAAGTTTAATTTTAATCTAAAATCAGTCTCATCAAAAATCCATAAATAAATATATTTTTTATTATGTTATTCAACTTAACATTATACAATACTATTATTACTATTATCAATACTATTATTATTAGTGGCCACTTCACTATTGGCACTCATTTGAAAAAGATTTTATTTAAAGAATCTCATTTAAACAATATATTAAATTTTTGATTTATTACCTTATAAATCATACATTTATAGTTCAATTGGACCGTTTGAATTTATTCTATTATAAAAGTCAATTTAATTAACTTAAAAATACTATTTATCAGGATAAAATATATGCAATACATTATCAGTTTAAATAATTCCATTTCTATAATATACTGCCGACGAACCTGTTATTTAATAAGACTTTAATAATTGCGCTGACTTATCAAGATATGATGAATTAAATTTAGGTTCCTCAAATTTACCATCATATTTAAAATAAATATACTTATCAGAATTTCTATCTTATAATAATTATATATCTTAATCATTTAAAGGAAATCCTATTAATTTATAATAGTTTCCTTTTGTTCTAAATTAAAGTGTTTTTAAAGTTGAATCTACTTTTAATATTTCTATTAAATATTTTTCTTTATTAAATTTAAACTTAAACTTTTTAACAATTTCAGGTGTTAATTTATCATTTAATAATTATACTAAATGTTCAGTGGAAAAACAATCTGTTTCCTAATCTAATGAAATATCTTACCAAACTAATTCATTTGTTGGTTTCCCATCTTTTAATACCTTTTCTTCATCAATATTTACTTCCAAATAACCATTTATCTTTTCTATATTTTCAATTATATTGGCTGAAATCAATGTACAGAAATCATTCATTCCGAACATTCTTTAATTAATAACTGCCTTACCAAAAGGGTCTGAAATCACTTATACATCTGTTATATCGTTTTGCATTTTAGTTAAATGAAAAAATAATATAAATATAATTTAAATATAATCATTTTCTATTTGATCTATTTTTGAATATTGGATTATCATACTGTGGTCGCCAAGCCAACTTTGATTTCAAAAAATACTAACTATTTCAAAACTATTTTTTGTATTAATTTTAACTATATATTAACTCAATGTTTAGTAGCGTCTCCTTTCTATTTTATTACTTCTTCTAACCTTTTGGGCATAGAGTCAATCAAATGATTGATGATATCTAACGAGATTTACTCCAACGCCCTCTTTACTTCTTCATTTAATAAGTCATATGTGGTACATTCTTCAGGGGAAATGTTTGACTTCAGTGGATTCCAGCAGTGAAAAAGTGGATTTAAGTCTGGACTCATTACTGGAAAGCGATAGAGCTCAATGTTGTTAGCAGTATAAAAGTTTTTCATATACTTACTAAAATGTGTCGGGGCGTTATCTTGTTGCAACTTCAAGTTATGCTATTAAGTGATGGAAGTGTAACTTGTCTGAGAACTTAAGAATTGACAATTGAATTCATGGTCGTACCGCACGGCATAAACCATAATGGACCCTTATATCTATAGCTAATCGTACTATAGATCATGCACGAAAACAGTCCATATTTTACACTTCGAGAAAATACTTCGGATTCCACTCGTCTTTAGGTGTTCTGAGCACTCTACTCGCTCGATTTGCATAGCATTTTGAGCGATACTCATCGGTATACTAAAAAGTTCTCCAATATTCAATTGGTTGTTTCAGGTTCATTCGAGCAAAGTTCAAACTTTCCAATTTATGCTTTTCGGTAAGTTTTGGCTTTATCTTAGCAACATAGAAGCTTAAACTGAATTTGGCCAGGAGACGAGATACCGTTGTTAGAGACATGGAAATTCCACGAAGGGCTTAGTATTTTTCAGCTATGATTCGTCGAGTTTCGAATCTATGGCTCTGGCGATATTTAACAACGCGAAAATCTCAGCTTAGTCAAATTTTCTGACACTATTATCGGCATGAGAAGCTTCTAGCTTGCCTGTAACTTCAAAGTGCTTAAAAATGGAATAAACAGTTTGGAGACTACATTGAAGGCAACAAGCAATGTATTTCTTGGTTGCAACAGTTTGTGATTCTGTTTCTCACATTCTCATCATTATGCGACGCTCTTGTATTGTGATCCGTCGGCTTCGTGTGTGCTTCGTCATTTGAAGGATGAAGTGAAAAAGAAATGAACCGCAGAATTAATTGAATATGTTATAATTAGCATAAATACAGTGATTTAATTTTCAAGCGCAATTATTACATAAACATTTGTTAAAATCAAAGTTGGCTCGGACACCACAGTATATTCTTTCTAAAGTTAAATCTTATTATATTGGCTCTTCTTATTTAACTTCCTATTTCTATTAAATAGTTTCTTTAACTTCTTTAACTTCTTTAACTTTATCTGAACTACTTTCACTACTTTCAGGTTCAATTTATTTTTTCTTCATTTCTTTTTATGTCATAATTTCTTTAATTTTTAATATTTCATTTCTCAATGATGTAATACTATCTTCAGTTTCTATTACAGTTTCTTATTTCTATTACTTATTTTCCTTTTATTCTTTATTTTCCTTTATTTCTTTATTTTCCTTTACTTCCTTATTTTCCATTGTCTTTCTCTTTTTCAATTCCCATAATCCTTTCTTTTCATTCCATTCATAATCTTTTTCAATAAGTTTACTAATAGGTTTAACACTCTTATCAGTTTTCCAATCATCATTCTTAACTTTAATTTTAATATATTTGTATCCTTTACCTTCTACAAACTTTTGTTCAAAACCTTCTTTATCAGGTAACTTTATATTAATATCAACTTTCTTAACGCTAATCCAACCTTTATTCTCATTCCATCTCCACTATTTACCTTCAATAGATTCAGGTTCAACATCTTTATTAATTCTCCATCCAATTTGTTTACTCATATTTAACTTTATCAAAAAATTATTCTAACACCTTTAATAAATTATTCTAATATATAGTTCACTTCTTATCTTTTATTTTATATTTATTATCCTTTATTTACAATTTAATTTTATCAATAACATCATTTGATTAAAATTTTATTATAAGTTTCTTATCATCATTTGCATCTTATATCATTTACTTAATTTAATTTTCGTTATCTTTAAATTCCTTATTTGTAACATTATCACCATAATGCATTTTCAACTATATACATATATCATCTATTAATTATTACATTCTATTTAAACTTTATTCTTTATACTTTTCATATATAACATCATAACTTCTTTATATTAAATTTTCATCAACACTACCTTCTTTCTCTCTAACATTTTTCTAAATCATTTCTTCTTTTTATTTTTTAGTTTTATTTTTTAAATCTAAATCCTTAAAAGATATTGTTTTAGTTTTTAATATTTCATATAATTATTCTTTATTATTTTAATAATCACCTTAATTTTCTTTAATAAATTTTTCTAAAATCTTATCCAAATCATTGTATCTATCTTTTTCAAATTTAATTGATTTTTCTAAATCATCTACAACACGTAAATTATCATTCTTATCTTTTACAATTTTTTATATTTTAGAACGTGCTTATAATTATTTAGTATGTTCTTCTAATAATTAATCTCTCCAATTCATATCAAAAGGTTTAATGTCTAAATCATTTTCATCTAAATATTCTTTATCTTCTTTATCATCCTTTAATAATTTTAAATTATTTTTCAAGTCATCTTCCTTAAAAATAGATTTATTATCAGTTATTAAATTAGTAATTAATTAATTGAAATAACTTTTAGGCATTTTATCATATATTTTAGAATATGCAATAATCTTATTATATTAATTATCTATATCTCTTTATTTTTATGTAATCTAATTAGTCTCATAAAAGTCTTTTTCATATTATTAGTTTACATTATTTTAAAATTCTTCAATCTATGTATAATCTTTTAATAGATCGTCTAACATTTATTTTTTATATTAATTATAAGTTTATATACTTTCTTATTATTTTAAACCTTCTTCATACTATTTTTTCTTTTAATCAATTTCAACATACTTTTAATTTAATTCATCAAAATAATTAATAAATTCAGGGGCTATATCATTAGTTTATTTTTAATTTTATTTAATTTCAGTAAACATTTTTTTAGTTATTTAATCTTATTCTTAATTTTATTATATCAATAATTATAGTTTATAATTTTCTAATTCTTATTTTTATTATTCTTTCATAAAATTTTCATCTTATTATCTTTCAATCACACTTTATTAGTTTAAATATTCAATTTATTATCTTCGTTTACTCTTTCCAACATATAATTCTAAATAATAAACATCTTATAAAGGTATAACTTAAAAATTTTCATCATGAAATTATATCTGAATACCTTATTATAGATATTCTCTTTTTAAAGTTACCAACTATCCACTTGTAACTGAAATCTATTAACCGGGTTCTGCGTCAATATCTTATCTTAAAAACATAAATCGTTTCTATCCTTTAATTATTTGTTCTGTACTAACTTAATTACATGTAATATTTAGTGTTTTAACAAAATTCATATAAAACTTTTCAGGAAATATAATTTCATAATAATTTTTCTGAATAATATTTCCGTCATCTCCTATAATATCTTATACATATTCTTTTAAATCATATCTATAACTCATTCCGTTTGCTACCTAACCCGCACCCAATAGTTTTGATAACCAATATCCTTTTATACTTATTGAACCTGGCATATTAAATGATAATCT
Source organism: Hexamita inflata (assembly GCA_963988835.1). Lineage (NCBI taxonomy): Eukaryota > Fornicata > Diplomonadida > Hexamitidae > Hexamita > Hexamita inflata. The sequence goes on along the minus strand of CAXDID010000530.1, from coordinate 67,656 downwards.
TGTTAATTTATTATTTTTAAGAACTTTCGAATCATATAAAACTATTAATTGTTCATAATCTTTTAAATATCTTTCGTTATAATAATTTAATATCAAATTACTTATATCTAATAAATACTATAAGGGTGTATCTCTAATACCATAATTTTATGGAATACATATTTCTAATAGTATTTCTTCTCTTGTTTCTTCTGTTTCTTTTGTTTCTTTTGTTTCTTAAGGCGGTTTCTTTAATGGTTAAATTTTTAATGATATTAACTAATCGTTTAATAAATTATTAGGTAAAACAAATTTTATCATTGGTTAAACATCATATTCAAAATTATCTATTCTCATCATTTAATTAATACAATTGTCCGACGTCTATAAGGAATCTAATCCTTACTATCCTTAATAATATAAAGTCATATTTTATTCTTAATTGACTTATTCTGTATATGGTTAATACATTTATTTTATTTTTTATCCCTTTCCCATCTTCTTTCAAAATTAGAAAAAATAATATCTAATCTAATTTCTAATATCTAATATCTAATTTATTCAAATAAACTTCTCTCCTAATACTAAAGTCCCTTATTTCACATCAATTTTCATTTGTAAATCATAAAATTGATATATTAAAGACTGTAAAGTATTAAAGTCTGCATTAATAGGTAATTATGTTTTATCTCCAATATCAATCGCTTTATTATTTCTATATTCTTTAACACTTGATCTAATAATAATTTTATTTAATTAAGAATTGTATCCGTCAAATATAACATCATGTGACGGTTCATCCATTGAAAACATTTCTAAATTAGTAAATGTGAATGCATATTTACATAACCAATCAAAATATGTATAGAATGCTGGACTCAATCCTCTATCATATTATTGAATTGAATTAGTGCTTCTTAATATTTCTTTTCTGAATTATTCTAATGTTGTAAGATTAGATGTATAAAATAGTTTAGATGCATCACCTCTCATAATGTTAAAATCACTAAAGAATATAAAATCCTATTAATGGTTTTAAGTAATATATGCTGTTGAATCTCCTGAAAGTGCATTCACACAATTATCTAATCTTTTCTATTCATATGTTATTATTGACGCTGCTTTAAAAGGTGTAAATCTCTAATGTAAATATACACTATCAGACTCGGTTGCATCATATTGAACAAACGCTTTTGAAATTGCATTAACACTCTAATGCCCTATTGTTACTTATTGTTCCTATAATTGTTTTACAGACGTTGACATTGGACTTACATCTATTCCAATTTGGTTTTGAATAATAAATTATTTTGATTATACATCAGACTAAACACTCTGACTATTTTTGTTTTGTAAAATTAAATCAAATGCACAAATTCCTGTATACACATTACTGAAAATTTTATCAGACGCAAAACATTTTGCCATTGAATGCTGTTAAAGTTTAACTTATAATTCCATATTGTCTCTATATAATGCTGCGGTGAAAAAGTTATTCGAAAAATTGAATACACGGTGTAACATATTAAGTGGAATTCTGAATTCTTTATAAAACACCCAATATAATTTACCATCTGCTTTCTTAATAATATTTTAATTAGAATGTGTTCCGTCGGCCCACTGTGTTGATTTGGCTAATAAAACATTTGTTTTTTCATCAAATGGTAATACATATTCATCTATAATATAATTCTTTCCTTCAAACCATTGATCGTTCATCGTTGTTTGAAAATCTTCTGGTAAATACATTTGTTGATACGCTGAATTTCTGAAAACATTTACAATTGTATCTTATATATTTCCATATACAACAGTTGCTTCTTAAATAGGGAATAAACTATTCATTGCGGTTGTACATAATGCCTCAACCGGACCGTACGATATTCCTGCTCCCGATGATGCATATACTAATTTCTATCGGTATAATATATTTTTATCAACCCAATAATGTCCACAATTAGTTTTATCTACTGGGAACTCAATTGCAAATTACATTGTATATTTAATATGTGACGCGGTTGTTGAAATAGTTGATTTTTGAATATTCTAAATTTACCATTAAAATACATCTCCTCCGGTTTATCTTAAATTTGATTCAGTGTCAACGGCTCCGGAACCTGTTTTCACTACTAATTGTTAATTGATTGAAACACCATCTGACGATGATGATACATATAAAGTGTTTCCTAAATTTTCTATCTATTGCACATGTGCTGGTACTACATTTACTTCGTTTGACATACTTATTGTTTGTTTTATTCAAAAAAATTATCTCAATCTAATAATCTAATAATCTAATAATCTAATAATCTATTATTTCACTTCATTTAAAATACAGGAACATAATATTTTGGTAAAGAAAAACCTTAATAATAATTTAATTCTGCTGGTGTTTCAGTTAAAAGATCTTAACCCTTCATTTAATTTAATTTTATCATATATTTAGTCACTCTACCATTTCTATTTATTTATATCTAAACATCTTATCCATCTATTTTCAAAATCTTATCAAATGCATAAAAGTTTGTATCTTCCATTTCATAACTATAATATTTTTTACTTTCTTTATCATCTAATTTCAGTTCATAACCTTTTCTAAAATATACGGGTGTACTAAATGGGTTATTTCTATTTTTCAGTAAAAAGGTTTTAGAATACTAATCATAATCAAATGGTTTGGGAATTAGTTAATAGAAACTTCCTATTTTATACACAACCTAATATGTTCCTTAACTCCACTTTCTAATTCTCTATTTATCTAATTTATCTTTTTTCAATAATACTTTTACTATATCTCCCGGTTCAAATACGTGTAATTTATTAAATTCTTAATTTTAAATTGTTTTCATATTATTAATGTCGAAAACCATTTTTCTATCAATTTCGACTGGTGTACATTTGTATAAAGGAATTATATGTTCGTAATTATGATAATGAATAAAATCATCAATTATTTCATCAACCTCATTTTCATCAACTAATATTTGACCTTCTTTATTTTCTTTATTTTGATCTTAATATTTATCTTATATCATTCTGAACAATCTATTTCGAATATACCTGCACATTGAATTAATAGGTGCCAACTGACTGTCTGTATATAAGGCCACACGGTGTTTTATTTTATGTTTAGTAATATATTCTTAAAATTAACCTTTATATTCATTTCCTTCATCACTAACTAATTAAGTCACATCATGATCTAAATTATTTGTTTTAATATATTCTTTTAATAATTTTAAGTGAATAACTATTTAGTCTGGTGTTTTGTTTTATATTTACTTTAGATGTAATAAGTGTGTTGCTGGGTTATAAAATATACTAATAAAGGAATTTGAGACTTTCTCTTTCATATATTTATTTTCTCTAAATTCTAATAAGTCTATAAACCATGTATCATATTGATTTACGAATTTCATTTCTATATGAAAAAATAATTCCCTAATACCTAATACGGTCACTGCATACATCCACTGAACAAATTAATACAACCTTTAGTGTCTGAAAATATTTGTTCTGCTATATTTAATAGTTTCTTCTTATTATTAGTAAAGATTTGTTCAATCAATTTTAATATTAATTAATGTTCATCATCAGTTATCTGTTTCTCTTGACTAATGAAATATTCTTAAATTTTTGAATATACTAATTGTTGTCTATACTCTCCCATTTTAGTTCCTTGAACATGATATTCGGCTGCTGCCATATATTATAAAATTGCACTATCAATAATTTAATATGCATCTTATTTTAATGTTGAAATGTTAATATTTATTTATTCACATGCTTGGTTAAAATTAGTCAATTACTTTTGAGTCGTAACTGTTTGTTAAAATACTTCTGACTTTGTGTTATCAATAAAATTTGAAATAGTTTTAATAACTTAATTTGACGGAAATACAGGTATATCAGTTTACTATATTTTTTCTGACAAATCTATTTATTCGAATGCTGTTGATATATTATTTGTGTTAATTGTATCACTTGGTACTTTTGCTCTCATTTTGTTTTATAGATAAAAATATTCTCTAATTCCCTTGTTCCCTTTATTCATTTAGTAATAGGTTGGTCATACCCAATACTCAAACCAACATTAGGTTATGATTGAATAAACAGAAAATTAAATCTAAAATTATTTTTCTTATTAAATTCTTCTTCATTATAACCAATTGTTTATCTATATAGTTAAAGAAATGTTTTCTTATCAAATATTGGGGACGCCAAACTGGAAACACATTCGAACATATCTTCAACCGCCTCTGGTGGTAATCCTCTAAACAATATCATGCTGTTCATTTATGTTTTGAATCTCTTGAAACTGTCACTAATTGTTTGAAATGCTAATCCAATAAAGAATACTGACAAATGTCTTCGGGTACATATAAGTTTATAAAAACTATTATTAGTTCCTTAAGTAAATAACTTTGAACCGGCTGCATCATCAATTGATAATACTATTTTTGGTCTACGTATAAAATATCCATCAAAATTATATAGTTTGTTTAATTAATTTATTATTTTTTAATTTTGTTCCTTAACTCTTAATTCAGGGTATTTTGTTTTCATATCTTCAACTGCTTTTATGCATTAAATTAATTGACTATAAAATGGGTGTGTTAATAATTCTCTATGATCTTTAAAGTCTGTATCACGCATGAATGTTCTAATAAAATTTTATAAATCTCTTACTTATGCTTCTGTTTTACTCATATCTCTTATTTGATCAGATAAGTCTGTTAATGTTTAGTCTGTAAATTCTAATACCGTAATATTGTTGGAACCTTTGTTTAGTGTGTTGTCTGTGAATGCTGTTGGTGTGATATATATGTTGTGTGTCACTGGTCCGTTGCATAATTCAGGTTTATCTAAATTGTATTCAGTTGTCTCTTTTGACCATCTGACAACTTCTTGGGACAATTTCATAAGTTAATAGGTTTTGCCGGAACCGGGGCTTCCGAAAAGACCTACAAATTAAAATGATTATAAAGGGTATTTCGCACCCTTAAGTTCAGTTACTTCGTCTGATGTTAAATTATTCATATTTTGATATTAGAAAAAATAAATATAAAATAAACTATTTTTCATATTAATTATGTTTCCATTTAAACTATTAAGGCTTTAATTTAAATCATATAATCATTCATATTTTCTATTAATTTAGTGCCTTTGAATATTTATTTCCAATCAAAAGATATTGGATCTGTGGTAACAGACATTTATTAGATGTTTGTTTATAGTTTACTCATTTTGATTGATAAACTACTTGTTTAAGATAATAATTCCAAAAGTGTTGGTTGAGTCATATTGTTTATTGTTTATTATTTTCAAAAAATAATCAATAAATAATCAAACTAAACATTTACAGTATAAGATGTTCATAATAGTTTTTTCTAATTCTTTTGTCATATCAACGTATTTTTGTAAATCTCCGTTGGTTATTAAATCTTCAATTTTAGTTTTCAATTCGTCTATTTCAGTTTTCAATTCGTCTATTTCAGTTTATTATGTGTCAATTAAAACTTTTAATTCTGCGGTTGTGGGGTCGGTCATTTTGATTTGTTTAAAAAATAATCTTATTGATCAGAATAGTTTATTGGTTATGTCTGTTATTCTCTGTTATAATTTTTCAATCATTGGTTTTATAATATCATGATTTTGATATAATCTATTCAGTCTTTCTAATTCATTTTGATATGTTAATATTTCTAATCTCTATTGGTTTGTTTAATTAATTTGATTCTATTAGTTTTTCATTTTGATTTGTTTAAAAAATAATAGTGGTATCTTCATTTCTATTACTATATCTTATTTTCAGTTCTAATGTCCATATAATAAGATTTACAATCTTAAATTAAATCTAATAAATGATCTAAAGTTAAATAACACCAATTTCCGTCCATAAGTTTCAATCTCTTGGTACTATTTAAATTTGCTTTTCTTTTAACTTCAACTAATAAGTCTTTTGAATTTGCTATATCTTCTATTACTTTAATAGGTTTCATTCCACCATTGTTTCTATTGTTACTCTTTACGGCTGAAATATATAATAGTGTTTCAGTTTTCTATTTACCTTTTTCATCTAATAATGGTTAACCTTTACTATTAAATAATGGTCTACCTTTTTCGAATATTCTTATTTCTTCACTAATGTTGATGCTTGCTTTAGTTTCAATTATTTGTTATTTCATATTATCAACTTTTATTTTATCATCTATAATTTGATCTTTTATTTCTGAAATTTGTGTTTGGTTATTTAGTTTTTATATTAATTCTTAATTCTCTATTTATAATTTATCAATAATAGTTTAGAGATTTAATTCTGAATCTTTATCTTTATCTTTGTTTTGAATTTAATTTTCAATAGTAATGTTTTGTAAAATAAGGTTCAGTAAACGTGAATACTGAATGAATTTTGATGGACATAACCATAACATAAAGGCGTAAAATAAGTCTTAATGAATATAGTATCCTGAATACTAACCTCTTTCAGTATGCATTTAAGTCCTTGATATTTTATAAGATAATTCAGTAACCGCATTAATGTGGTCATTGAAAATTGCCTGTGTGGACTAAAGTTTGAAAAATCTTTCAGTATCTTTATTTGGTTCTAATAATTTTACTAATGCGGAACAACATATGAAATTGTCTTATTTATTGTATACTATTTTCAAATCTCCATGTTGGGCTATGGCTATGATTTCATTGATGTCTTCTATCTTGGTATTGCTAAAGTTAATGGCATTTTACATTTATTTATATATAGTTAAAAAAATCATAAAAGTAAAATTGAATTTTATGTGAATAGATGTATGTCTGAAATTGGATGAACATATTTCAGAAAAAATAATTCAATTAAGTTCTTTATAGTCTTTATAGATTCACATCTATTCTATTAAATCATAATCTATTTCTTTAGTAACCTTCTTTTTACTTTCTTTCTTTATTAATTCATCTAATTTCAATTTCTTAATGATTTCAGGTCTAACGACTTATATTGGTGATTGTGAATAGAATAAGTTTCCTTTTTCACTCATCTATTATTTATTTTCAATATCTACATATACATATGATATTCTTGGTATGAATTTTAATGAAAATGATGAATCAATTGGTTTTATTATTTTAACTGGTTTCATATTCTCATCAATAAATAAGATCATCAATACTTTAATGTTATAAGCATATTGGGTTTAATGATTATCTTTTGAATATAAGAATACTCTAACTGACGCAAATGGTAATGAACATAATTGAATTATTTTTACTTTAGTTAAGAATTTTGGAATACTATCAATTGGTTCTTATTCAATTGTCTCTTCTATATATTCCTATTCAAAAGAATTGTTCGGTTATGATAATGGTTATGATATTGATTGTGGTTATGATATTGATTGTGGTTATGATATTGATTGTGTCTTTGATGTTGATGTTGGGTTTACAATTTTAGATTTCATATTCATCTTTGTTTTATTATAGATAAAAAAATGTAAAAATTAAAATTAAATATTTCATTTTGAATATATGGAATTGCAAAAAATAAAAATTGATAAGATTATCACTTATTTAACAATTCCAAATGATGTTTTATTGATTGTTAATTCTTATAACATAATTGTTCAGAATTAATACATATTATTTATTTAATATTAAATTATTAAAATAACGATTCTATTTCTTCAATTCTATTTAATATTTTATCATTTTATAATGCATCAATATATCTCATATCATAATCATACTTATTTTATATTTATAAATAAAGTTTCTTTTTGTATTCGCTTTCTTATATTTTAAGTGAATGCAACTCTTTTTCTAATTCATATTTTTCTAAAGTTTGTTGATGATATTCTTCTTTAATTTATTATAATTTTTCTTCTATTTATTTTTATTCATCGTTAAAGAATTTGATTTTATCTTCTTTAGACATTGGTGTGTTATCTGTATTCATTTATTATTGTTAAAAAAATATTAATATATAATATTATCTTTTTCATAAATCTTAAATATCTATACTTTATCTAATATGATGTTTATCTAATAGTGAATATTTCCCATTATTTAAATTAACTTTTCTATAATGATTTTACAATTTAATATATATCTATTTATTTTCGTCAATAAACATATTATCAAAATCTTCAATTCTAAATTCAATTGCATCTTCAGGTAATTCATCTACATATACCATAACTGTTGTACCCATTTTACTTCTGTTCATGCAATTTTATCTTCGGGTTACATATCTTAAGTTGTCTGCGCTATTGTCTGTACTATTGATATTACAGTGATCTATTTGATGATCTTTAGTTGGTCTACTTCCTAAATACTTTAAGGCAACTATTAGATGAACAGGTATTTGTTTATTAAATAAATGAACGTATAAATATTTATTTTTTAAATATTCTTTCACTTAATCATTTGTATCTTTATTAAATAGATGACCTTCTTGTGTGACTATATAGTTTGGAAATATTAATTTGTAAATAGTAAAATATAGATTCTTGTATGCTTGGGACATATAGTTTATTTTATTAATAGAAAAATAATACTTTTTATTTCTATATAAATTAATGTCTATAAATCTTATAAATCTTATAAAATAATATAAATAAAGTAAAAAGAATAAACGTGATATATAATTTATATTAAGTGATATATATGCACGTAATTTTTGGGGTTATAATGCATTTTTTGGTGCATATGAATATAATCGTATGGGTTACTATTTAATAGTTGATTGTATTTAAATATTAGTTGATCATTTAAGTATTCCATCAACTAAATATATAATTTAAAAAGGTTATTATTATGGTTAACGGTGTTATAAAATACATAAAATATAAGATGTTTATATTATTTTAAATAGAATGATACCTGTACTAACGAATATAGATCAAATAATTGATTAGTTAATTTAAAATTAATATATGTGCGAATATGAAAAATACTTATTAAGGAAATAAGGTTTTAAACCGAATGTATAAAACTTATATATAAAATATTTTGATGATATTCAAAATAGATATGATTATTTAAACTTTTAATTATTAAGTGAAAAACTTTATATTTGAAAAAATAATAATAGGAATATATATTTCAGAACTTAACTTTTCTAATAAATGATTCTCTTGAAACATATTCGTATGCTTTGTTCTTTTCGAAACATGGTTTGTCTGTGCATAAATCAAATTCAATCTCTTCATGATTTGATAATTTATTGTATAATTCAATTGGATCGCAATTATAATCTTAACACTTTTTCAGAATACTTTGTGTGGTAACTCCTTTCCCTCTTAAATGATAATCTATATCTTATTCACCTTTTTTAGTTTCAACTTATAATTCTACTGCATAAAATTTCTTACCTAAATATATTGCTCTTGATGCATGTGTTACTTCACCTTTCTTACTCTCATAATCTTCATGGAATTGACCCATACCTTTGCCTTAACGTTCACGACTATATTTTTTGAAAAATGCATCATTCAATATTGGAACGTCTGCTTTAGATATTTAAATCGAATCTGTATCTTAATAATATATTTTAATACCTGTATCTTCGGCTGTGCACATTACTTCATTCATAATACGTTTACTAACACTTAATATCAATACTCCAATATATGTGTATGCGGTTTGATCAACTACTTCACTTCTAACATTAACTATATATTTGTCTCCAATTTGGGTTATTTCTTTTATGAAATCTTTATTTTTATAAATATAGTCTACATATTTCTTTTCAGTTACTATAACATCTTCAGTGTTGTGAACTGCTTCAATAGTTTTTCCATAAGATGAATTTAACATTAACTTATATATAATCTAAACTGGGTTACCTTATTTTTTGAATTCTTATCGTTTAGTGAACATCTCATAAATGATATTTTATATATTATAATTTCTACTTGTGAATCTAACACCTGACACTATTTCATACTCAACATGTTAAAAGGTTATTAAGTCTTATAAACTAATATGATCATAAAAGTATGATCTTTCAGTATCAAAATCATTTGTGAACATTCTAACTCCATCTTTGTTTTTATAACTTATCAATGGGAAATCTCTCTTAATAAATGATTTTGATTTCTTTAATTTAACTTCTAAATATAAAGTTGATTTATCTTTTGATTTCTCATCTAAAGTTATTTTGAATAAATTATTTGGGTTGTTATAGTATTGAATTTATTCTTTAGTTAATGTTTTACATTCACCTGCTGGGTAATACATACGACGTTATGCACTTGGGTACATTGATGTACAGTCATCGTCTGTGGTATCATCTTTGTTTATAACTACTACCTACTTATTTTCTAAATCTATAGGAAATTCTTTACCAACTTTTATGATTTTATTATTGGCTGTCATAACTCTTCCACCTATAACAAATTATTGTAAAAACTTTCTTAACTGACCTGTGACTTATACACAACCTTTAAAACATCCGCTTTGTTTCTATGATTCTAATGATAATGATGATATTGATACATATTTAAATAAATCTAAATTAAAATGTTCTTTAATCATTTGTTCGAAAATTTACATACTTTTACTTAATACACGAACATCTTGTTCACAATAGTATAGTGCATATTATTATAAATCGAATGTATCTTCATCTACATATGCTTGTGCGTTTTTAATTGAAAATATAAATTCTTCTTTAGTATGTTTACCTATATGTTTACTGGCTTCCTCAATACTTCCTAATTTTGTAAGATATCTATTCATGGTGTAATAAGTGTATGGAAATATTTCTTTGTATATTTTTGACTGCATTTCTTTAGTAAAGAACATTGCCGGCATCTTACTAACTGAAACATCATTTCCCGTAAGTCTCATACTGTCTCTAAATACAATTGATAGATGATGTTTTATTTAAACAGTGAATTGAATGATTTAGTTGTCTGGTTTTAGAATACTACTAATTTTGATTTATTATTAAAGAATAAATGATGCATCATAAGATAAGTTGTGGTATAGGACTAAAAATTTATTATAACTTTCTTGAACTGCTTTGTCTTATATGAATTCAATTAAACTGAATATAGTTCTACCGTGGTAAAATTCATCTCCATTTACAGTCCAACATAATAAAAATGGTTTATGTACTATGTTATTGTTATTTTCATCTTTGGTTGTTGATTCAAAATCTGCGTATATAATTAATTGTCTTATTTCTCTTTTTTCTTTTTCCTCTGTTTCTTCTGTTTCTTCTGTTTCCTCTTGTTCTTCTGTTTCTTCTGTTTCCTCTAATTTCTCTTATTCTATTCCTTCTATTCCTTCTATTCCTTTTATTCCTTCATTATATTGATCTAAAAGTCTTTTTTATTATTTATCTTCCCATTCTTTTTATTATAAATCTTTTTCTTTGGTTAAAGATATTTTCTAAAATGGTTTACAGTCAATAGGTGCTGAAATAGGTTTGTCTTCATTTTGATTATATATATTTGGGTTTTCAATTTCTTAAAATAAACCTGATTCCATCATTGTTGTGATCATTGTTCCTGCTGATATACCAATGTTTTAATCATCGGTATAGAATGAATAACAATAAGATTTTGTTGTTTTTCTAATTTATTTTAAATTAGTACTTTTCATGAATGTTGGGCTGTTATGATGTTCTTTATAATTTTTAATCCAAACTTTTGAAATAGGAACGCTTTTATCATTTATGAAATAATGGTTTTTATAACATCCTATGTTAACTAATTTAGGTGTTTCTGTTTCCGTTTTTGTTTCTTTATAATTGATTGTATTAATATCATATACTCTATCATTCTTACCATCTTCATAATATGTTAAATGTATAGGACCTAAACCATTAAGTTTCTTTATAGATAAAAACGAAAATTGAATATTGTCTTCGTTCATTTAACTTTGAATATATTCTATTAATGATTCACTATATTCACCTGACTATCTTAATGAATGTATAAAACATTAAGTTTTACTTAATTATAAATGTTCTTACTCATTGTTTCCTATTTAATATCTTTCTAAATCAACTTCTGTTATATTTATATAGTTAAAGTATGCACCTTTTCTCTTTTTATATTAAGATGATTTAAATTCATTTGGTGTTATTATTTCTACTTTTGTGGCTTGATAATATGTTTAAAGTATTTCTCTGTCCGAACCTGTTAACATATCTTCATAATTTTTACCTTTATGAATAAGTTCCATCAAATCAATAATAGTATCTTTAGTTATTAAGAATATTTTATGTTCTTCTCTACCCGTATCTTAATTTAAAAAGGTTATTTTGATATAATTATTGATATAATGTTCTAATATTTCAATAGTAAACTCCTGGAAAAATGATAACTCAAATGATGTGTTGTATATTTAATGTACCTACATATATTCTTTGATTTATGTTGGTGTATATGTTTTGATTTTCAATTTCTGTTATTCTATTTTCTCTTACATCTATTAACGGGTTAATTATTTCTCTTCAATTTTTGTTATTTGATCTTTAACTTATTGTTTTTATTTTTTGGTAATCTTTTGTTGTAACAATGTGTTTAACTACTCTAATGAAATATAAGGTATGTGTCTTAAATACATATCTATAGTTGTTTTCTATAAAGATACTCTGGCCTTACTTGGCTTGTGATTGGTCTTGGTGCTGTGGTTAGAATTAATTTTTGGTTATGTGGGTTTAACTTTTCTAACTGTTTTGATTGTTTTTACAGTTCGTTAACCTTAATTATTTCTATTATTTCTGTTAATAATATTTTTGATACCCATTTTTGTTTTTATGTACCGCAAAAAAATAATTTGTAATGACATTTACTCAAACTTGATATCCAAATAGACCACTTCTTTTCTTGAAATAGTTTAACATAAGATTTGCATCGTATTGTATTTCTAATTCTATTGAATTCTTTATTTCAAATATCATTTGATCGGCATTGTTGATATGTTCATTGATGAATACTTTATAGAATGAATTGTTTGAGTCGAAATATTCTAAATCAATTGCGTTATGAAAGAACATTTTATGATTATTAAAGTAATCGAAATTAAGTATCTAATGGATATATTAATGTTTTACATTTAATGAATAGTTTCTTTTATCTATTTTGTTTGTATATTGATCGTTTCTATGGAAATATTTATTTACTGTTTCTATTTCTTATTCGGTAACTGTTAAGGTTATTAGATTTTCTTTTCTATTATCGAATTCGTTTGAATTGATATGGTGAACAATTGTATCTTGATCAGGATGATCGTTATAAAGAGAATGAATATATTAATTGTTTATGTTTTTGAGATGTTTATCTGCTTTTATGCTCATGATTAGTAAACCTTCTGCTGTTATGTCTTCTTCTGTTAAATAACATATTGGAATTTCATATATGAATACTAATGAATTGACTACTTTATATTGAGACGGGTAATTGATAAATATTTGGAATGATTTGTATATGATTTATGGAATAATATTATTTGTTGCTGTAATAAAATTAGAATCTAATACTGATGCGTAATCTTATAACCGAATACAGTCATTGAGTATATTTATTAATGTTGGAATTATTTGTTCATGTTCATAAGTGGTGTGGGGAATTTCTTTTGGATGGAATTTATTAATATAATCTAAACATTAAACTATTTCGTCTGCCGATTGATTTGATTGAATGTTGTTGTAGAATTGTTCTTTTGATATATAATTGATTTGTTCTTATTTTACCATATGTCTTTCTATAAATGCAATTTTTTCTAAAAATAATTTTTTACATATTGATTCAGTTTTGAAACATGAGGCAAATAATTTTAATTATTGAATTGAAACATGTGCATCTTAAGCCTTTACATATTCGAATAATTTCTTTGAATATGTTTTTGAGGTTTTCATGTTTGTATAGAATTTATTGAATTGATCCCTGTTCATTCGATATATTGAATAATAATTATTGTCAACTAACATATTGATTTATGATGATGGTAAGTTTTATATTTTGATTTTGAATTCTGAAAGTAATTGACGGAATGAGTTCATTACAGGTGCGGTTGATGGTTCGATTAGTTTGATAAGTTTGTCTGTTTGTTCCATTGATAATTCCGGGATGTCATCTTTAGTGTTTGAGAGTGATTTGAATATTGGATTTGATGTTTAGAATGCATTTTTCTTTTGATCTTATAAATGTGATTCTATTGTCTGAATTAGATTATTGAAAATTGTTTCGTCTAATGGTTTAGTTGTGAATTACATAATTTATATATTGTAAAAAAATAATAATTTTATGTTTTATGTTTTAAGTTTATAGAATATGTTTGATCATAATGCGTCGTCTTTAAAAACTTATGTTTTTCAAGTCAACATGCATCATTCTTATTATTTTTTCAATCAATTCCATTCCGTTATGATGAATAGTACAATTGGGGTTCGATCAATTACGATTATTCAAAATATCATATTCACAACACACATATATATTATTTATTCAGACAAATTTATTCAGATTCATTTATTTTATTCCTATTTTCACATAAATATATTCACACAAGAATATTCAGACAAATATAAACCGAAAACAAATTTCTTTTTGGGTAAAAGGGTTTGGGTATAAGTTTGTGATCGTGTGTTGGGAATGTGATTGATTGATTGACGGTTTGGTATAGTGTGATTGATTTAAGGTTCTGAATTTTATTTTGGGAATATTTTTTTTGTTTATCGTGATTGATCGAACCCCAATTGTACTATTCATCAAGGCTTTGTAGGCATTCTTCTTTGATTGGAGATTGTGTGGCTACCTTCATCATTCCTATAACTATATATATATAGTTATTATATCCTACATTATATCCTACAACTATATATATAAAAGATAGTTCCCTATATTATTTCTGCATTTGCTTGAAAGAACGTTCAACTTAGTAAATATTTTTTAGAATCGATTGTGGACCAAATTGATCTGTATAATAACTCAAAAATTAGTTTAAAATCCATCACTCAACATAAACTTGAACTTAATATATTTTTCTGCTTCAAAAATTCTAACATAATTATACTATTTTTGTAGTTATTTATTCCGAAACACTAATGAATAAGAAGTAATGCGCTGTAATTTACATTAACCATATTCAAAATAGATTAAAGATATTATAAAAATATAAATATATAACCCACCTCTAGCTAGTAACTCGATTTTAATTTTAATTTTGACAACAAAAATTGAAATAATATTTCAAACTAACAAAGAATATTAAGCATGGTGAAATAGATGCCGACTCTGTTCTTAAATTAATTATTAAGTTCCAGTCTAATTTCATAAAATCTAATTAAAGCAATAAAGTTGTCCTTCTTTAGTGAAATACTAATATTTGAAGCAAAGTGAAATTGATATCACTCAGAACCAGAGTAATACTATTACAGATTATTTTAAGATTTCGAACTCTCTTGCATCATATTTTTTCAATTCTAAAAATATTAAAAATAAATTATATAGCGATTCAAATCAAGCGATGTTTCGTGTTTGATTATATTAAGTTGTGATATGATCACTGACAACAGCTCCTGTCTCAGAAGTTTTGTTTGCGTTCTAAATATTGTTGCTATTTCTTAAGAAATTTATACAAATTTAAGCTAGTGGAAGGTTAGTGGAAGTTCAAAAACTCATAACTGATGTTACTATTATATTAAACGAAAATAACAAGGAAAATATATATCCACTTCACTATTTCGGTTTTAGTTCCAATGAAGAAAATTATAGTATCACAAGACCAAATATCTATATTAGAATTTAAAATACAGAAACTTATTCTAAGTAGCGTCAAGAAGGTTATAACACTTTTTCAAACTTTTTCAATTTTAATATTTAGCTCATGATGAAAATAGGACTTCAAGGACAAAGCAGTTTGTAAAAAACTAAAACTGTCAAGAAAATAGTTATATAGTACATTAGCAGTAAATAAAAGACATTAAATAATGTCTGTCAAAAATTTTAGAAAATATTTATGAATGAATTCTCAGTTTCGAAGAACTGTGGTAAATAAAATATATAAGTCAGATTGCAATTCGAATGATTGGTGAACACTATTATATCAAATAGTTAAAGAGGAATCTTTACGTTTGTGATTGAAAAACATTGATAACTAATTTAAATAAGTGCATAAAACAACGAAAAATAGAGTCAAATATTTATTAAGTTCAAATGAGGAAATGCTTATATACAATGAGAATAATAGAAATTGAACTCATCAAAGTTGTAACAATACAACAAGAAGAAAAAAGATAAATAAGTAGCAGGAGTGAAAATGATAAAAGTATTAATATTTATTCTTCATTACTGTTTGAGTATTATAAATGTATAATATCAATCCTTAAATGCTTCTCCTTCTCATACAATAAGATCGGCAGTGAATATGTAATAACTTGTCCAAGTGGGGTGTAATTTTCAAAAATTAATTAAATAATTCTATTGGACTTTAAATAAAATTAATATTAAATGTATTTCATTAGACTCACTTCCATTCATAAGTGGCAGAGCTATACATTGTAGTTTATAAACTAAATAATAATACTTTATAAAAAATCGTTTTTCCGTATGAAAAAGATACGGAATAATAAGCATTATTTCGCGTATAAATAACAACCCTACTTACTTTACAGTAATATAGTGTAGGCTTAGTACTGATGATAAGGTTACAGTTAAGTGAGTCATATATATATATATATATATATATATATATATATATATATATATTCATTTCACTTCCTCGAGACGGCACGAACGAACGACTGTGAGACTTTCGAAAGCAAAACATGGGCTCTCGCACACCAGTGTTTCCACTTTCAAAACGGGCTCAACCCGTCATTTATGCCCACTCAGTAAAGACCCAATTCCGAAATTAGGGATTTGTAAAAACAAATAAACTAAGAAGGAACCCAGGTACCTAATCAAGTTGATGAAACGATGCATCAAAGGCAACCACCACCAAGCAATGCCAATACAACGGAACAACCTCTCGTGCAAACCAAAGGAAATAACGAGCAAAAAGGAACTGAGAAGCGAGAACCAGTTTCTTAAAAGTAAGTTAGCGAATCAGGTGCATTTATGCCCACTATATATATATATATATTTGAGTTAGTAATTTTTTGTTTGACATATATTTATATTGTAAGAATTGAATACTTTATGACTTTTGAATCCTTTGTTAACTTTGAATACTCTGACCTCATTGAGGTTTAATAATTAAACAAATAATAGTAAGATGAAAGGTAAAATAGTTTAATGTACACTGAACTTTACAATGTTTGTAATTTTTTCTGCAAATAACATCAAAAAACATAGTATTATATACTGATTATTATTGTTAACAAAAATAAATATTGAATTATTATTGACATAACAATCGATATTACCCTCTTTAAAATCTATATTGATATATTAAACTATTAAATTTGGTAACCTAACAAAAATTCATTTGAAATAATATATAAAAAATATTATCGTATATTTTAGTTTATTTAGCTTTAATTATGCATTATTTTTAATTTTTAATTACTATTTACAGACTTAAAATGAAATGTGTTATTGAAAGTAACAATGTTTATTAGGCTTTGTAGGCATTCTTCTTTGATTGGAGATTGTGTGGCTACCTTCATCATTCCTATAACTATATATATATAGTTATTATATCCTACATTATATCCTACAACTATATATATATAAAAGATAGTTCCCTATATTATTTCTGCATTTGCTTGAAAGAACGTTCAACTTAGTAAATATTTTTTAGAATCGATTGTGGACCAAATTGATCTGTATAATAACTCAAAAATTAGTTTAAAATCCATCACTCAACATAAACTTGAACTTAATATATTTTTCTGCTTCAAAAATTCTAACATAATTATACTATTTTTGTAGTTATTTATTCCGAAACACTAATGAATAAGAAGTAATGCGCTGTAATTTACATTAACCATATTCAAAATAGATTAAAGATATTATTAAAATATAAATATATAACCCACCTCTAGCTAGTAACTCGATTTTAATTTTAATTTTGATAATAAAAATTGAAATAATATTTCAAACTAACAAAGAATATTAAGCATGGTGAAATAGATGCCGACTCTGTTCTTAAATTAATTATTAAGTTCCAGTCTAATTTCATAAAATCTAATTAAAGCAATAAAGTTGTCCTTCTTTAGTGAAATACTAATATTTGAAGCAAAGTGAAATTGATATCACTCAGAACCAGAGTAATACTATTACAGATTATTTTAAGATTTCGAACTCTCTTGCATCATATTTTTTCAATTCTAAAAATATTAAAAATAAATTATATAGCGATTCAAATCAAGCGATGTTTCGTGTTTGATTATATTAAGTTGTGATATGATCACTGACAACAGCTCCTGTCTCAGAAGTTTTGTTTGCGTTCTAAATATTGTTGCTATTTCTTAAGAAATTTATACAAATTTAAGCTAGTGGAAGGTTAGTGGAAGTTCAAAAACTCATAACTGATGTTACTATTATATTAAACGAAAATAACAAGGAAAATATATATCCACTTCACTATTTCGGTTTTAGTTCCAATGAAGAAAATTATAGTATCACAAGACCAAATATCTATATTAGAATTTAAAATACAGAAACTTATTCTAAGTAGCGTCAAGAAGGTTATAACACTTTTTCAAACTTTTTCAATTTTAATATTTAGCTCATGATGAAAATAGGACTTCAAGGACAAAGCAGTTTGTAAAAAACTAAAACTGTCAAGAAAATAGTTATATAGTAAAAGATATAGAAAGACTGGGGGGAGATATAATCTATTTATAGAACAGATATGATAAATATTTATTCATATAATATTAATATATGGTGTTAGTTACTATGTATATAGATGTAATAATAGGTTTAACACCTCTTATTGTAATAGTAGTTATTATGTACAAGTATAATAAAAAATAAACCCTAGGAATTGAACCCCAGAGCACAGGTCTTTGTATCTGTAAATGTTATCTGTATTCTAATAAATAATAGTCCTATATACATTTATAACTTATATAGATTTTAAAGAGGGTAATATCGATTGTTATGTCAATAATAATTCAATATTTATTTTTGTTAACAATAATAATCAGTATATAATACTATGTTTTTTGATGTTATTTGCAGAAAAAATTACAAACATTGTAAAGTTCAGTGTACATTAAACTATTTTACCTTTCATCTTACTATTATTTGTTTAATTATTAAGAGATTCACTAGTAGACAAGCGAGAGGTGTTTTGTTTATATAATTCTAATAGATATATTGTAATATAACAAAATAGTTGGCCAAATTAATATCAAAAATTGAGATAATTTTAGATAATAGAGGAGTGAGGGTAAACTATTGTATTAATCATGAACCAGTAAATGTCCATGGCGCAGTTTCCCTCATTAAAAACTGTTTTGGAGATATGATATTTTCACCCCAAAATGACTTAATTCTTATAGAGATATTATTAATTTATAATAGTTAATATTGCATTGTTAATGTTATGTAAAGTTATGATTAAGTGATGTTTGATTGCATAATATAGTTATATAAATCTATAGCTGAATTATTGAATTATAAAAACACCAAATTTTTTATGAAAATTTCTTATGAAATACATTTAATGTTAATTTTATTTAAAGTCCAATAGAATTATTTAATTAATTTTTGAAAATTACACCCCACTTGGACAAGTTATTACATATTCAAAAATGAAACTAATTGATAAAAATATTATCCCTGATTAATATAATGATTATAAAGTTAATAAAATATCTCAATTATATAATACGAGATAATATGAATTCGAGCTAACGTAAAGTATCAATAATTTAGGTTTATTTACAACGTGAATTTATATAACAGACGTTAAGTAAGTTATAAATGTATATATGACTATTATTTATTAGAATACAGATACGATGATGTTAAATCTAAACGCAATGATGACTCATTCATGTACGTCAAAATACCAATAGGCTAGACCAACTTCAGCAAGCAAAACGTAGGCGGAAACAAGTCGTTTGGAGGTTATAAGTAAGGAAACTTCAACCAAAAATCCATATGAGGAGCTAGGCAGCTGCCATATTGACTAAATGATTGCTATCTGAACTGGCTCCGTGAGGGGCCATGACAACTGGATCGTGTATCAAAAAACTGATAGATTAAAAGTATAAGTAAACATTGAAGAAGCAAATTGAAGAGAAAAATTGAATCACTAGATCGATTATTAAAGTGGAGAAAATATTCTGCCATCTAACGATGGTATTTTATAGCATGTGTGTAGAGGCACATTTTATGAGCTAAGATAGCTCTCAGTTACGCGTGTGGAAACGGGGATTTCGGATGCAGAGTGAGGACTACTTATTTATTAGAATATGTTGGCTTTGTGCATGATAACAAAAACTCAAAAATACTTCAAGAAAGTGAAGTGAAACCTGTTAATACCCACGTATTTAATAGATATTTATTTCATGAGCATGTTAAAATATATTGTATCAAAAATCGTTTTACTTTTTCAAATCGTTTCTATTTGAGATTCCATATTATAACGAATATGAATATTTAAATAATATTTTACAAGTTGTTCAGAATAAACAATAGATTCATTGAAATTATCGTAAAATTTGTTATTTACATTATAATGATGATAATATTTTGGAAATATCACTCTTATTTTTTGCAAAATATTATGTATTTCAACATATTAAATGTTTATTACTGTAAAGTAAGTTCATATAGCTTCTGAAATTTAACAGCTAATTCTTTGTCATTGTATTGCAGTTCCGTAGCGAACGTATCTTGTAATAGTCTTTCCGGGGTTAATAATTTACTTTAACCACTAGCCCAAAACTATAATTTCTACACATAGTGTTGATCGGCGATGTGCATTTATCCAAGAATATTTTGAGGTAAATTGTTGATGACATATCCAATAGGCGGTACTCCATGGTGATCCTGAAGGTGTTTGAGATATTTTGTGCGCATAGCTTTGAAGATGCAGACACCTCCAGTAAGAACCGCTTTTTACTAGGCTTGCATGAAGTCGTAGTATTATGAGGGCTGACCATTTCTAGCCTGCCCTTCGAGGCAACACTGTAAGCTCCGCCAAGCCTCGAGGGTGTGGAAGCAAGGCAAGAAGGCGACGCCTAAGGCAACGCTGGATCCATCGAGTTCGGAACAACCGCTAATAATTGAGAATTTGCAACATGAGTGAGAAGATTACAACTCCAGTTGCACAAAAGAATAATCAGAGAATTATTCTAATAGTATATTTGTATTGAATATATAAAATCACCCATTTATAAAAGTGCCACATTCTTAAATTGAATATTACCAATACTCGAAAGAACCTTATCTACTTTCATAACATGCATAATCGTTACTTAATTACAAATAGCAGCATTTTTAGATTGCCACACATTGCCCCATCATACTATTTAGTGCGGCTCCTTAAAATCCATGACTAATTATTTAAGCTTTACATTACTAAGCAGCCGTTTGTGAAAGTGCTTATGTACAACAACTATTTAATCCATCAATTTATGTTCGTAATTGCGCTAAGCTTGTATTAAAAGCTGCATTGATTAAATTTTATTATATTATATTACTGAATATTATACTAATATTGTTTTTCATATTGTATTATTCACTTAGTAATAAATTAATACTGGTATTATATAAATCATTGATATTATTAATATTTATTATTTGTAACGATACTGTGGTCGCCAAGCCAACTTTGATTTCAAAAAATACTAACTATTTCAAAACTATTTTTTGTATTAATTTTAACTATATATTAACTCAATGTTTAGTAGCGTCTCCTTTCTATTTTATTACTTCTTCTAACCTTTTGGGCATAGAGTCAATCAAATGATTGATGATATCTAACGAGATTTACTCCAACGCCCTCTTTACTTCTTCATTTAATAAGTCATATGTGGTACATTCTTCAGGGGAAATGTTTGACTTCAGTGGATTCCAGCAGTGAAAAAGTGGATTTAAGTCTGGACTCATTACTGGAAAGCGATAGAGCTCAATGTTGTTAGCAGTATAAAAGTTTTTCATATACTTACTAAAATGTGTCGGGGCGTTATCTTGTTGCAACTTCAAGTTATGCTATTAAGTGATGGAAGTGTAACTTGTCTGAGAACTTAAGAATTGACAATTGAATTCATGGTCGTACCGCACGGCATAAACCATAATGGACCCTTATATCTATAGCTAATCGTACTATAGGTCATGCACGAAAACAGTCCATATTTTACACTTCGAGAAAATACTTCGGATTCCACTCGTCTTTAGGTGTTCTGAGCACTCTACTCGCTCGATTTGCATAGCATTTTGAGCGATACTCATCGGTATACTAAAAAGTTCTCCAATATTCAATTGGTTGTTTCAGGTTCATTCGAGCAAAGTTCAAACTTTCCAATTTATGCTTTTCGGTAAGTTTTGGCTTTATCTTAGCAACATAGAAGCTTAAACTGAATTTGGCCAGGAGACGAGATACCGTTGTTAGAGACATGGAAATTCCACGAAGGGCTTAGTATTTTTCAGCTATGATTCGTCGAGTCTCGAATCTATGGCTCTGGCGATATTTAACAACGCGAAAATCTCAGCTTAGTCAAATTTTCTGACACTATTATCGGCATGAGAAGCTTCTAGCTTGCCTGTAACTTCAAAGTGCTTAAAATGGAATAAACAGTTTGGAGACTACATTGAAGGCAACAAGCAATGTATTTCTTGGTTGCAACAGTTTGTGATTCTGTTTCTCACATTCTCATCATTATGCGACGCTCTTGTATTGTGATCCGTCGGCTTCGTGTGTGCTTCGTCATTTGAAGGATGAAGTGAAAAAGAAATGAACCGCAGAATTAATTGAATATGTTATAATTAGCATAAATACAGTGATTTAATTTTCAAGCGCAATTATTACATAAACATTTGTTAAAATCAAAGTTGGCTCGGACACCACAGTATATTTTTCTGTTTAGAATTTAAACTTATTATCTTATTATCTAGAGATTAGTTTATCTATACTTAATTTAACTATAATTGACTCAATTAATTGGATACAATATGACTAAATGATTCATAATCATCTTTTAAAGTTTGTACACTATTGTTTGTGATACTAATTTATTGATGCAAACTGCCCTCTAATTAATTTATTGTATCTAAAATAATGGATGTGTTATGCGCTAAGTTATTATCCATTGATTATTAAGTATCAACAAGTTTTTATATAAATTGATCACTTTAAATAATTAAATCAGATTAGAGCCTATTATATGTCATATATACATCATTTCTGACGTCAGTTGCATAAATAACAACATTAACGCATTATGTGATGTTTAGTAAATATCCTGATGTACATTCGCAACTACTTCCCGTAAAAATAAAAGGAAATACGCAAATTTATGTATAATTACTTTATGTTGTTGCAAATTGTAAACTGGGTGAACAAATTCCATATACTACTAGTTATTAAGCACATATATTTAAACAATTGTATAATAATTATTCAGATAGCTGTATTAACGGCTGATACTAAATATTAACAATTAAATTACTGTTAACGCAAACAGTTAGCTACTTATTTACAATTTTGGTGCTTATATTATTTGATATTTAACTAATCAGCATGTATGCCTAAGTTAAATCATAATAATAACCGATAAGTTCAACATTCGTTAAAATTATATCAACGTGCTACTATACAATAGAAATCAAACCACTTGAAACTGTTCCATTCAATCTAAACTAAATATTTGCATAAATCATACTTACTTATGATAGAGGTTTTTACATAACTGAAGCCAACCATTAACCGCGAGCTAAAAATATAAGTGATGAATTTAACACAAATAAATCACACTCATAACAAATTAACGAACCATATATCATAGAAAATTCAACTGTTACATTAATTACAGAGTTAATTATATCTTAGATATTACTATTAATACCAAATACTGCAAAGTGTTTAACATCACTAATTTATAGTCTCAGAACAGAATTGGTGGTAATATTGTTGTATATAAAAATGGTCGAAGAATACTACGAAATTATTAAACTTTAATCAATCAATACTCTGTTTAGATTTAATTACTTTTTACAATAATTGTATTGTTAATTATATATTGTTAATTTATTAATACATATATCGTTTTTTTGGTAATTCAGTTATTAATATAATATTATAGAACATAACGAAACCATTTTAGAAATTGGTTGTCTCATCGTTTACTGTTAAGTCAAGTAACAAATATTTTTCGCATTTTCGGTTAATAATTATCGTATATTCAAGTTAAAACGATAATTTGATGTTAAAATGTATTACATATCTCTAACTGAAACATAATTCTAACATAATTCTAAAACATAAATATTTATGAATAAGAACAAAATAATATTTTAAACATAAATAAAGACTCTGTAAGTTTATCAATAATTCTTCTTTAGTTATGTTATCATCCTTCATAAATTGATATCTTTCTGTTTTAAGAGGAAGTCTGCAGATTATTCACGAGTATTTGCATTTTAGAACATTTAACCTTAAGCTGCGTAATAAACCTGCTATTCGCTTGCATTTACTTAATTAATATTATAATTTTGAATATTTGGTCACTTTTTCTTAATCATCAGGTAAAGGAATGTTTCATAACACACAAATTATTTCAAAGCCTTTCTGGAGTTAAAAGTTTACCTTATCGACTTGCCAAAGTTCTTAGAACTTTGATTATGCAAATATAAATGAAATTTTTAATATATTAATTAACAAATGATTTTTCCCTCATTCAAATGTATGAGTTAACTGGTTGCCCAACGGTAACCTTCATTTTCTCGGCCACGGTTTTTGCTTTGACCTCAACCGGTTTTCTGCACCTGAACAGAACGAAAACGACAACGACAGCGATTACTATCGGAACAACAATAACCGGAATAATAACACCAATATTGGCCCCGTTTTTGTTCTGTGGAACACTCTGAACGCACATTTAATTTCTGACCGCACTCGGGCAAGTTTGAGTACAGGTTCTCTTCAACTGTTGGTCAACGTAGAAATACGGGCAGGAACGAGACCCTAAATAATCGCAGGAGGTTCCTCTGAAATAAGAGCACTCTTTCTAACAGGTGTTGGTTTCAGGATCAAAGACACTAAGACAGGCGCAAGCTGAATTATTAGCGTCCAAATACTCGTCATAATTACATTAGATCACGCATTATGTTTTAGAAGGAGACAAAACATAACCAGGTAAACAGGCAGTTTAATTTTTGTAACAATTTTGCTTGTCAATCGAAACAGAATAGCCAGAAACGCAGACACAACGCGATTAATTAATTACCTAAAATGAACCACAAGTTTATACGCAAAATTTGCCAGATATGTCAACAATCTCAGATGAGTTGCAAAGAGAACGCACGCAAATTGATTATTAATTCAATATAAAACCAGGACTGCACACACACCTCGATTTATCATCATTCACGGTTTAATTTTCTTAACAAGCTGAGACGCACTCAGTTTAACCCATATTCATATGCAAAGGAGAAACGCATTTTCCAGTGTTATTAAACAAATAGCAAGAGTCTCCAGTAATATTTTTACATGTTAGTAGCGTAATGCATTAACTACCAATTTTTGAATTTCTTTTATCATAGTAAAACCCATTATTTGAAAGACAAACACAGTTAAAGCCAGCTGATTACCCTTAATTAGTTTAGCATTCTTTTAAAGTTATGCACTACATTTAATTAATGGAAATCAAACGATTAGCGAGTTCGCATTCTTTTGCTAAAATACATTAATTTAAAACAGTATCGTACACAAAACCTTCGCACGAACATTATTAAAAATTAAATTGAGTTTTGCACTCTTATTGAGATTAACATCCCATATTTGATGCATAATAGTTTGCACAAGAACATTTTCCATCAACTTAAACAGAACATGAACATTTTCCATTAATTAGTGGGTTTTTATCTTCACAGGAACAATTAGATCCCTTACATTATTGAACACAAACCTTAACGTTTTTAGCAGTTGTGAAAAATGGTTTTCCACCACAATCAGCAACACACGTAGGTTTAGTTAATGTTGAATCCCAAGCAAAGTTGTTATGACATTAACACTATCCACTAAACATCCCAATTTAATCTTCATCTGTTTCAGTACAAGCAGTACATCCAGCAAATATCGGATCAGTGTATGGATAGTCAGATTTACATTCACAGTAATTATTTATAAACCTAGCATTATATCCACACATTTAGTCGTTTACAATATTACCGTAGTATTAGCAACTTCCATCAAGTGCTTTGTATTGCGTATTGAAACAAGCAAATATTGAAGCAAACATCATAATTAATGAGTAGAGTGGAAAACCTCTAAGAAAAAATAATATCAAACTCCAAAATTGTAGATGAAATTAACTAATATTTAACTAACCCTAATCTTAGAACCTAATCTCCCTAAACTTAGAAATATATCTTATGAAAATTTCAAAATTTTGCACTATGCAGCAATATAATTAAAAATTTAAGGTAAAATTTTACTTTCCATTATAAGTTCCCAGCATTTCATGTAAATAAAATATATGATTTAATGTTAGCTGTGAATTAAGAGTTTGCATTATAATTAAATTAAAAATATCAATATTTCTCTCATTTTCCAACAAATCCGAACTTGGTCTGATATATTTTGAGCAGTTTTTCTCCACCAATATTCTCCATAATTCTTGAGGTCACCAGATGTGTCAGATTTTCGGCTCCTTTCGCAGAATTTACGTCCAGTTCCGAACACGTTCCTCCAGTTTAATTTGCGACGTGCTAAAAACTTGAAGCTGCACTTCTTTCAACGTAGAACGCGTGAACTTTAATTTCTTTTTATTTTAATTTTGATAGTTCAGCAGTAGCGGTAGTTGGATTCTTAAATGGTGTGTTTTACCAGTAACCTTCTCCTAACCTATTTCTTTTGTTTTAAACGTCATAGTCAGGAGTTGGGCCGATTTCCTATAACAATAACTTACGTTAATCCTTTTTCAACTTAAAAATTAGCATGCTAAAGACCAATCTCCATTGCTTCCTCAGACCAGCCACCATTCGCACTTATCGTGTCTACGAATTTTTTAAGATTCTCTGGTTTTGATTCCCAAGCGGAAGATTAAAGAATCATTTCACGATCGTTATAGCTTCTATACGCAGCTAACATTACATCAAATGATAAATCATAATTTTATTCTTACAAAACTGTAAATGCATTAGTAAACATTGTTTTGATAGTATTTTTAGTTTTCTCTATTACACTTCCCACAGAGCCAGTGGCATCCATTATTATTAATGTTTTTGATACACACTATTCTACTTATCCTTTATTTTCAGATAACAGAAATTCTTTTGATACAGATATATTGCCACTTAATCTTACTTTTTCGATTTTTCATGATCAAGTTTAATTTGTTATATATTTCTTACACGTTCAGGATATTTACCATCAAAATATTTTTGTCTTTTTGGATCGTAGAATATAACTACTATGCTACTTTCATTGTTAATATATCTGTTGAGTTCAATCATTAATTCAGAATCAAGTAATATTAATGAGTACGAACCTTTGTTTCCCTATCGAGCTGTTCTTCCTTAAATTTGTCTTTCTCCAGACAATTCATCAGAAACGAATGTTTAAATTACATGTATACCACCATTATTGTCAATTTACTTGTCATAACAAATAAAATCGGTTCCTTTACCAAATTACTAAACTTTTGTTATGAAAGTTACAGCCCTTAGCTACAGCTGATTAAATAATACTAATTTTATCTTATTCATTAACTTTTTCTGTTAATGACTACTTTATAAAATGATAGTATTCTATACTTTATTTCTCCTGTGATTGATCAAAGAGTTCTAGTTTAGCACTTGTTTCAAAAAATACCAAAACTATATCGAGGTGGAGAATATATTAAAATTACAATTATTATATACCATACATAAATATAAATTAATTTTTCATAAAATCGAAAACTCACAACTTTCACTTGAGTGAACCCTATATTATCCAAAACTGGAATTTCAGAATTCTCTTCATAATTTTAAATAAACTCACTTAACCCCAAAATCCAGTAGCTTCTACTTCCACTACCTGGCGACGAACCCCAGATCGACCGTCGCAACCGTTTCCACTTTCTTGAAGCCCAAATATTTTACGATCGTTTGGTATTAACTCTCAGAGGGAACGAAATCAATTTGTGCCGACTGAACGAGCCAAGGAACGGCTGTTTCTGTGAATTCGTTCAGTATTTTGAGCGCTGCGATGACCGTTCTGTTCCTCAAATCGTCGTTCATGTGGTACAAAACGGGCTGAGTGTTTAACAGTTAAGACAGATTCTGCTTTTAATTCTTGGTTAGTCTGAACTGGTTCTTGATTTTAATAAGGTGGGCGTCAATTTGCTGTATTTGGTGCATTTATTATATATTCAGCTTAGATTTAAGCAGGGTGTTCGAACTCTTCCGGTTTATCGTGTGGTGCTCCTCGATGAAGCGCTTTTCAGAAAAGTATAAACTGGGCTGTCTCTATAGCGATTTGCATTTAGGGGTCTGTTAAATCGGAGTATTCTGAGGATTGGACTACAAACTGCTCTTGCTGATGCTGAAACTGTTTTTGCGCTCGGTTGTTACGCGCTCGTCATCGCTCAGCACGGAGTCGTTGAGCGTATATAATGTTGGTTCGCTGGGCTGAAATTTGAACGTTTTCATGTACTAAACGTACCTAGGCTTCGTTTTGAACTCCTACTTAGCTTTATCTGTAACAAAGGCCTTCGTGGTGAACATTTTGTCGTCCTCCGTTTGAATTCCAAGCGAGAGTCTAATCTGCACCATCAATTCTGGATTATTTATTAGGAGCTCGTTCAGCTCAAGTTTTGTGCTTTACGTAAGTAATGAGCATTGAATGAGGTTTTCGAGTGCGAATTTTACGTACAAATCAGTTTTGAGTAGTTTAACTAGATTTACTGCGATTCTGTTAGTTGCTGTTTTGCACAGGGGTTAATTAATGAAATTTATTGCAATTTTGGACAGTGTGTTTTTGAAGCATTCGGTGAAGCGCACTAGGCAGTGCAGAATGAGTTGTATAGTCTCCTTTTGCGTTGACTAAGAATATAGTTGTATTTACTAGTCAATGAACTTTACAATACGTGGTGCGTCCTCTATAATCTATTCATTCTGTAATGCTAGGAAGCAGTTCTTATAAAGTGTTGCGATTTTAACGTCGTAGTTTGTAGTCAAGTGTATTTGAAGCGGTTTCATTATAAAGTAAGCGCTTTACTTTGCGCTTTTAACGAGAGCGACGAGAACGTTCTGAATGCACTGGAATCCCTCGTCCGTGTTCATGAGCACCAAATCGTTCACACATTTTCTTGCAAAAAGTGCAATTTAAAGTGCGAACTCCTAACTAGGTGTAGATGTTATGAACTGCTCGAGTTGAATTAGAGCCTGAATTTTCTGAGGGTAGGTGCTTATGTTCTGAATGCAGTTTGTTACCAGGTACTGATTCTGCGTGAACCGTATGAAATTCTACGACGTCGCACTGGGCAGAGAAACAGAGCGCATTGTATTTGGAGCGGAAAATATAATATAATCCATAATAAGCAGCTAAATGCAAAAGCAATGACATTAATAATTCCACACCACAGATGGTTAGAACCAAGCACAGATACGCCACACTGAACCTAAACGAACCAGTGGAGTACGATTAAATCAAATAATTGTTTTAAAGCGTGCTACAAACGTACGGAGGCCTGTACCTAGCCGGAATTAACTCAAGTTTTCATCTCATAAAAATAACAGAGAAAAGATACCTAATAAGCGTACTGCACAAAGAATTCGAACAAATCAGAGCAAAAATACTACCAATCATGTGCGAACAACTCAAAGCACAAGGTGCCGTTATACAACATATATCTGGAAGTATATTTTAGTCGCAAAAGCATATTGTTAAAAGTTAATAATGAATAGAATGACATCATGTATTAAATATATTGTGTACATTAACTTTAAAAAATATATTCAATTCTTATAATGCGCTTTTCAACAAATATATTCAATACAATGAAAATCATATACTAAATGAATTAGGTACTTCACTCAGAATTTAATTCACTACAACTATTACTCATCAAATACAGATGTTAACTGATCTGGAGAAGCTGAATGAATTTATATTTCTTCTGATAAAAGGTTTCCGATGAAATCAACTGAAATTTCGTTAAAAACGAATTGATCACCGGCTTCACAAACAGGATACAATACATCTATGGAAGTAGGCGTAATATATTTCTATTTCAAAGTTTTATCGTCCATATACAAACACAATATGTGTACTAATTCATTAGTATACTCTTTTTAGTTTGCGAATACAAGTGAATGCTATGTCATATAACAATTAACATGGCGAATTGTTTTGTTGAGTAACTTTGCTTCTTGAACATTTTGTTAGTTTTAGTTAGCATTACGTAACAAGTACGTGTGATTTCTAAAGTATTATTTAGCTCTATGTACTATATTTCTCCAGTGGTCACTTGTAGCAGTTACACGTTACATAATTACAGGGGAGTGGAAAGTAAAAAACAATAACGCTATAAACTATTAATATAATTATTCAGTGCATTTAAAACATCCAATAACTTCTGTTTAAAAAATAATGAAAAAAATATTGCTGAAAGGTGCTAAATATTTCTAAGCTCAGCTTTTGTTTATATTTTACAAATAATATTATTATCAGTTATAATTAACAATAACAATGATTTTAGTTCGTTGTTTCGTTTTGTCCTCATTTTATTCTCAGTAGTTTATTTTTAAGATTCACTTTTCATAGTTTATTTGCCTGAACTTGAGCTCTAACAAAACTAGTTCACTAATTATTAAAATTATATTAATGTTGTAGTTTTGTTTCTTCATTCATATTTTGTAGTATTACAATTTTCATTGGAGTGAAAATAGAATAATAATTCTTAAAATCCAAAACAAACTCCATTAATTGAAAGAGCAAACGGAAATCTTAATGTTTTCTGGCAAAAAAGGAAAAGTGACAGTATTATAATTTTATACTATTCATGGAGTGAAATAAACCCATTATAATCTCTGTTATTAACTTTCAACTTTAAATCTTACAATCAAACAAAATAATAACATCAATATACAATAAATTAAAACTAAATTATGTTTATCAAATAATATTACAATTTATATGGCTATAGCAATCCACAAACTTGATGATTAATAATTTAATTACTATTTTTTCTTATATTACATTTAATTTTTTACATTTTATACGTCTAATATATTCTAAATCGTGTTTCACATAATGTTCATTCTGAGAATGTTATTTAGTTGCACAAATTTTGTATATTTTATAATTCAAATCAAATAGGTATATATAAAAATGATTAAAAATGTATAAAATAATGACTACATTTTAACTTTTATGCATACACTTCCTTTGACTAAGTAAATAGAACGTATTTTAAAGAATACCACTTCAAATGAAAGTGGGTTAAGTAACTAAAACACTATAATAAATATTAAAAGTGCCAAATAACTTATAAGTGTACACTAATCTATTAATGCTACCAAATAATGAGTACATATAAGTATTAAATAAATTACAAAGCACATTATAAATAGATTAGAATACTCTTCAAAATATCATAATGTAAATAACATTTGAACAGTGTATTTATTGTTATTTACATTAATGAGTGAACTGTATTATATATTTATAACAAAATAATATAATCAATATTTTGATTTATTTGATAAGGTATAATTGATAATGTAATATCAATTATATATATCACTTCCTCGAGACGGCACAAACAAACGAGTGTTTCCACTTTCAAAACGGGTCATTTATGCCCACTCAGTAAAGACCCAATAGGGCCAGCTTCATCTGATTCGCTAACTTAATTTCCAGAAACTGGTTCTTGCTTCTCAATTTCTCTTTGCTATATTTTCAATCAAACGTATATTATGAAATAGATTTGGTCATGCGATAATCAGATATGTTTCATATAATTAGTATTCAGCTTAATTATATATTAATTGGTTTAATATGGATATCAAATATATATCAAACTATATATCTAAATAGTAAGTACGTAAGTGTAGCGTTTTGTGAAGTCACAAAACGGTGAAAAGGTATTCAATTATTAATACATTTAATTCACTCCAGAACGCTCGAAACCGTTTCATCGTTTTAATCGTTTCCCGGCTCATTTTTCGGTTCATTTTCAAGTTCTTCCGGTTGATTCTTCGGGTCGTTAACGTTTTTGTACTGTTTTTTCTTGTGCTTAATCACAAAAACGCCTCCAATTGTGCCCACTCCAAATATTGGGACCATAATTTCAATCGCGAGAATCCAAGTGTCATTATCAGAATCTATCAAATCACAGTCATCCCGGTCAAGGTCGTAATAGTTTCCACGGGTATGACTCCCAATATCAAAGTAAGGGTTTGTGGAGGATAAATCATACGTTAATGGAATAATCGCAATCGCGTACATCTCAGAGCACAATGAATTCTTGCCAATCGGAACAAATAGGTGCCCGTTCCCACCCCAGTACTAACCGTACGAATTCTTGATTATCCACACCTCCTAGCCATTTTTACGACCATACCCAATAATAGTGATTTAATGATTCTTAATCGGATTCTGTGACATGTCACAAGCTATATTCTAAACAACACTGCCATCCAAAGTTAAAATGTGATCCATATTTTTATTGCTCATCTACATTGCTCCACCAATAACGATTCCCCTGGACAAGTAGCTTTTTATCGTCCATATGGTACTGCTTGTAAATATTTCTTCCTCGTCTGTGTGAATACCAATTACAGGAGTAGTTTGAGTATTGTCCTGAATAACTGAAAAGGTTTTAAAAGGTTTCAAGTAAAGTGACTTGTCAATTTTCGGCTTTAATGATATATTTTTGGCAAATGAGTCCTTATAAAATTTATATGATGGGTTATATACAAAATTCGCACTAATTTCAACTGTTTCAATATTCTTATTAAAGTAATCAAATCCAACCATGAGATCTGACTCACCACAATACTCAGGTCCAAACGTATTTGAAAGAATAAATTGTTCGGAAAGGTCTCGTGACATAGCCCAAAATTATTATGAGCTATCAAATTATTACAGTTTAATCGAGTTTTCCATCAAAGAAGTCATTGTGAACACCCAGCACGACGAGCAGTTTCCCTGGTCTTACGCTGGATTCGAGAGACCGGCTTCCCGCAGATCCACAGACTCGTAGATGTGAGTCAGATCCTTCAAAACATTGGATGCGTAGCAATAATACTCTTAGCAGTCCACTTCGGTGCTCGCTTTGGGGATCACTTTCAGTTATTTGCGCTGGCTACTCGGGATTTCAGAGTCCATCATGGGCTGGATTAAGCCGCCGTGTTTCACGTAGTACTGGAATCTCCTGCAAAATACTAGCTTGCGCTCTTCGGATTTGCTTTTGTTGAAGCACACAACAAATTTGTTGTATGCATCTGAGCAAGTTTCTGTTTTATTTATTGAGCAGGTAAGTGCTAAGGAAATTATTAACATTCTGACTAGGAGTGGAATAAATATTAGATTCGTATATTATTATTTCACATTATGATAAAAGCGGAACTTATATCATGTTAACTTCTGTCCTTTTACATATTTCTGCTTTTGGTAATATGTTTCAAATGTATGCAACTTATTAACCGAAAAATGGTTTGGTAATTTTAGCTTACACTTAACTTTTGTTCCTTCTACAACAGAAGAATATTCCAATTGCAACTCCAATAATAACAACAATTGGAACAATGATAACAACAGCCAACAACCAGGATTGCATTCCCTTTGTATCTCCTTAATCCGGATCAAGGTCGAATTCACCTCCTCGTTGCTATTTGCTCATATTATATTTATCATTGCTCAGCAAATCGTACGTAAGAGGTATTATTGTTACCGCGTATTGTTCAGTGCAGAGTGAATTGGCCCCAATTGGAACAAATAAGTGTCCGTTTCTGGCCCAATTTGGACCCCATGAATTTTTCAAAATCCAAACCTCCTGTCCGTTTTTGCGACCATAACCAATAATTGTAACCTGATGGTCCAAAGGTTAATTTTTAATGTCACAATAAATGTTAATTACGGTGCTGCCATCGTAAACACTAAGTCTATCCATATTTTATTAGGTGTGCATAGCTCCAGCTACTGCGACTCCTCTCGACAAATAACTTTTTATTGTCCATATACTGTTGCTTGTAAATAATTTTTCTTGGTCTGTGTGAATACCGATTGCTGGAGTATTTTGATTATTATCCAGAGTAACTGGAAAAGTTTTAAATGGTTTCAAATATAGTGACTTATCAACTTTTGGTTTTAGTTTTATAAATGAATTGAATTAGTCTTTGTAAAGCTCAGGGTTATACGGAAAATTTTAATATGTCTCCACTGTCTAAAATAATCTGTTAAAATAATCAAACCCCTGCATGACATCATAACCTTAACAATACGCGAGTCCAAAAATATTAGAAAGAATGAACTACTATGAAATACCCCAATTTTAAGACCAGAACATCTGAGAGCTATCAAATTATTACAGTTTAATCGAGTTTTCCATCAAAGAAGTCATTGTGAACACCCAGCACGACGAGCAGTTTCCCTGGTCTTACGCTGGATTCGAGAGACCGGCTTCCCGCAGATCCACAGACTCGTAGATGTGAGTCAGATCCTTCAAAACATTGGATGCGTAGCAATAATACTCTTAGCAGTCCACTTCGGTGCTCGCTTTGGGGATCACTTTCAGTTATTTGCGCTGGCTACTCGGGATTTCAGAGTCCATCATGGGCTGGATTAAGCCGCCGTGTTTCACGTAGTACTGGAATCTCCTGCAAAATACTAGCTTGCGCTCTTCGGATTTGCTTTTGTTGAAGCACACAACAAATTTGTTGTATGCATCTGAGCAAGTTTCTGTTTTATTTATTGAGCAGGTAAGTGCTAAGGAAATTATTAACATTCTGACTAGGAGTGGAATAAATATTAGATTCGTATATTATTATTTCACATTATGATAAAAGCGGAACTTATATCATGTTAACTTCTGTCCTTTTACATATTTCTGCTTTTGGTAATATGTTTCAAATGTATGCAACTTATTAACCGAAAAATGGTTTGGTAATTTTAGCTTACACTTAACTTTTGTTCCTTCTACAACAGAAGAATATTCCAATTGCAACTCCAATAATAACAACAATTGGAACAATGATAACAACAGCCAACAACCAGGATTGCATTCCCTTTGTATCTCCTTAATCCGGATCAAGGTCGAATTCACCTCCTCGTTGCTATTTGCTCATATTATATTTATCATTGCTCAGCAAATCGTACGTAAGAGGTATTATTGTTACCGCGTATTGTTCAGTGCAGAGTGAATTGGCCCCAATTGGAACAAATAAGTGTCCGTTTCTGGCCCAATTTGGACCCCATGAATTTTTCAAAATCCAAACCTCCTGTCCGTTTAAATACTAGTGAAAAAGATGAGCTAAAGCACACATTTTAATACTTTAGAATATCGATTTAAAACACTGTGGGCGTCACCATGGCGGAAATAGAGCGAGAGCAATTTTTGTCCAGAGGACTCAATAATAACATGACTCACTCAACAGCAACAATCCAACAATACATCTAAACGCAATAAACATATAAAACACATAAATTAGTTATTTTACTATTGCCAAGTAAAAATAATATATATTATTATTATATAATACTTGTGGTTGATAATTTTCCAGTTGATTAAAATGGTTTTCATCTTCGTTTTCGGTTTAATTTTACCTTCCATAATTCCCAAAACTTATGTTACACGTTGTATTATAAATATATAAATATATTATTATTAAACACTCCACAAATAACGGAACAAAATTTGATTAATTAACTCAAGAATCAGATAAAATATAGCTCGTTGACAATTGAATACAACGACTAACTGTAAAATATTGAGTTTATAAACGAATTCGAAATTGAAGAACTCACTATAGACAACTGTATAAGCATTATTCCAAAAATAAACAACCCCTTAATAAAGAAAATAACCCTTGATTGGAGTGAAATAAAAAGTCTAAAAGAGCTTTATCTACCTAATCTTGAGTCACTTTCAATTTGCGACGATCTAGACTACGAAGAGGGAAATAGCGTTCTCTAACATATTAAATAATTTGAAAAACTTAAGTAATTAGAGCTATATAGATACAGCGGCATTGATTTAAATCTAATTAAAGAGCTTAAACTCACTAAATTATTACTAGCAACATGCCAACTAAAGAATATAGAACTAATAACGCAATTTGCCTTACTAAAAGAGTTGAGTTTAGTAAGAAATGAATACGTAGATATTACACCACTTTCGCAAATGGTTCGTCTTACAGTATTAAACTTATCAGAATGTTGCATAAATAGCGTTGAATCTTTGAAGTCGTTGACCTAGCTGGTAGATCTGAACATGTCAAACAATGATATCATAGACATCAGCCCATTATAATATATGAACAAACTTAAAAAGTTAGATATTTCGAGTAATGCTCATAAAAATATCCATTATTTACAGTTTTTAAAATAACTTACAGTATTAAATTTGAGAGAATGCTCACTGATTGACATCACTTATTAAAAACCACTTATTAACTTGAAAAAATTAATTATTGCTCATAATAATATAGTGTACTTGGAACCTCTTAAAGAACTAAATTAAATTAACTATTTAGATTTCAATTTTAACAAAATTTTAGATAAATCTGTTCTAGACAG
Organism: Hexamita inflata; assembly: GCA_963988835.1. Lineage (NCBI taxonomy): Eukaryota > Fornicata > Diplomonadida > Hexamitidae > Hexamita > Hexamita inflata. The sequence continues at coordinate 30,816 of CAXDID010000530.1, read as the reverse complement.
TCACCATAACGTTCATTTGTATTTTATAACCTTATTATAACCAGATGCAATAGAAATTGCATTTGCCAACAAATTGAGAGATATTAATGCTTAAAATATTTATATAAGAAATATGAGTAAACTATATTCTAACTTGAAAATAAAAATGACTTCATAACGTTATTACATTGATTAATGCTAATAACAACTGTTTCATATGAATTATTAGTTCATTAAAGATGTTGAATTATTGTTCTAACATTTAGGTACATAATAAGGTTCATAATGAGATGAATACTTGTAGCATGTAATAATATGACTCACTCAACAGCAACAATCCGATAATAAATCTAAATGCACCACATATTACAAATTACAGATTATTACAGGTACAGGTTGATATAATTAAATTTATCTAAATAATTAATTAATAAACAAATATAGTGTTGTTATACAGTGAGTTATTAATATTATATCTATATCTTGAGTAGTGTGAAAAAATTAATAATATAGTCGCACAATTATGATAGTGAATACATTCATGATGATCAAAATTCTCTTGTTAAATAGAACTTTACATTATATTGATTTTAATACATAAATGTACATTTTAAGACTTTGAACTCGCAAATTTTTTGACCATGATTATTAATCCGTTGTTCAATTAATTGATTAATATATTATATACTACATCTTTCTTTATGTGTATTAAAAATTTATATATTCATTTAAAACCATGAATATAATATAGTAAACGAAAGAAAATATTATTTGCTTTTAACATAATAAAATGACTCACTTAACTGTAACCTTATCATCACTGTAACATAATATTTATAATAACTAATGTTAAAAGGAATAATTAAAAGTCCCTTCACTTCATCTTCTGTTACCGTTTACTCCAGTCCCAGTCTCCGAATTAAATTCCTCCTTCTCCCGTTTAAAAGTCATTTTTCGCGTTCGCGTTCCAGTTATCGTATTTTCGCGGCTCAAGTTTGTCCAGGGGCGACAAATCCCGTTTTTTACCGTTCGGAACTGGAATTATAGCCGGACCAGTTAATTGTGAAATAGAACGCGGCTTTTTACACATAATTTCAGGCTGAATTGGGGCGTTTAACTGAATTTGGCTGATATAGGTCTGAGATTGAACCTAAGGAAGGCGCTGTGGAACATTGTAGAGCGTGTCCAGGCTCGGAGGAGCGGCTGAACGCTTGGGAGACAGGTAGCCCATGTTGAAAGTTGGAATGCGCGAAGGACTATACGACATTGGAGCGGAAAATAGAAAATACAACATAATAGGTTAAAAAGATAAATATAATAAGAATTTGAAATAAGATTGAATTATTATCTAAAAATAGTCGCATAATAACTATGATCTGATAAGATCAACCATATGACCTTTTTATGTAAGCAGCAAATAAATGTAATAGTTTTTTCATCATACCTGAAGTACTTGATTAAATGCAACGAACAAGAGGAGTTATGTTGTACCTACAGACTGATGGTAGGAATTTGACCTTTTTCCAGTTGCAGCTATGCTCAATTATAATGATAATGTACGTACAGACTGATGTTTAACCACACGTATGCAGGAATTTGACAAACTTCAAATGTTAAATAATTTTAAATATGTATTAATAGCGCAGCACATGTATTCAATGAGACCCCGCTATATATAACTAATTCGTGGAATTCGCTTGTTCCATCTTACCACTCCATTTCCACGAAACAGCGTCGGAGAAACTGCGAGGTTCCAACTGGAACGAGGGCAGTATTGTAAACCTCGAACGGTGGCCGAATAATGTTAATGAGTCAAAATGGAAAGAACTTGTATGATGTGGTTGATAACAGCATGCGAGCGTCTACACGGCTGAATCTTCACGGCTCAAAAACCTATTAAGTGAATATTAACCGAAAACGGCGAATTAACACGTGAAATTGAGTTTCCATCGAGGTCCTTCCACCTCACCACTTTCATAATGGAAAAAGAATTAATCACTTTTGAACAACAACTTGTGCTTGAGGGCGGCTTTGTTACAATGGTAAATGAGCACTGCAACGCACACTTTTCCGAATTTGCTAACGCTTTAAACCATTTCAAAGGCCTTCCGTATGCGTCAACTTGCAAGTTCAACTGGAAACGCCTTGACCAGATGGTTTGGTTCGGCGACAACGAAACCAAGTCGAAATCGTTGCAATACATCAAAAAACGCGTGCTGCAAATGATTGCAGTTAAGCAAGAAGTACCGATAAAGGTTTAAGCAAAGCTAGAACCGGCGATTCCTCTTCCAGCGGTTCGTATTCCGTTAAGTCAACGCCCTATGCTGCATTTCATCGTATTTGATGAAGTTTATTCAGAAATTTCTGTTTGTGATAGCTCAATGCTGTGTTCACAGCAAGAGGAGTTATATGAGTGAAGTTTATATGAACAGTTTTGTTACTGTGTTCTATGCACAGCATCTGGTTATTACATCGGTTTATTCAAGTTGGTTTGGTATCTATTTAAAGCTTTTATGTATTCAAAATCAACGTTTCTTATATTATATTAGCGATTAACAAAAATTAACTTAAATTGAATTTTATTGCAGCGATGCTCAATTATAATGATAATGTACGAACAGACTGATGTTTAACCCCACGTATGCAGGAATTTGACAAACTACGAATGTTAAATAATTTTAAATATGTATTAATAGCGCAGCACATGTATTCAATGAGATCCCGCTATATATAACTAATTCGTGGAATTCGCTTGTTCCATCTTACCACTCCATTTCCACGAAACAGCGTCGGAGAAACTGCGAGGTTCCAACTGGAACGAGGGCAGTATTGTAAACCTCGAACGGTGGCCGAATAATGTTAATGAGTCAAAATGGAAAGAACTTGTATGATGTGGTTGATAACAGCATGCGAGCGTCTACACGGCTGAATCTTCACGGCTCAAAAACCTATTAAGTGAATATTAACCGAAAACGGCGAATTAACACGTGAAATTGAGTTTCTATTGAGGTGCTTCCACCTCATCATTTTCAAAATGGAAAAAGGATTAATCACTTTTGAACAACAACTTGTGCTTGAGGGCGGCTTTGTTACGATGGTAAATGAGTACTGCAACGCGCACTTTTTCGATTTCGCTAGCGCTTTAAATCATTTCAAAGGTCTTCCGTGTGCGTCGACTTGCAAGTTCGACTGGAAACGTCTTGACCAGATGGTTTGGTTCGGCGACAACGAAACCAAGCCGAAATCGTTACAATACATCAAAAAATGCGTGCTGCAAATGATTGCAGTTAAGCAAGAAGTACCGATAAAGGTTGAAGCAAAGCTAGAACCGGCGATTCCTCTTCCAGCGGTTCATATTCCGTTAAGTCAACGCCCTAAGCTGCATTTCATCGTATTTGATGAAGTTTATTCAGAAATTTCTGTTTGTGATAGCTCAATGCTGTGTTCACAGCAAGAGGAGTTATATGAGTGAAGTTTATATGAATAGTTTTGTTACTGTGTTCTATGCACAGCATCTGGTTATTACATCGGTTTATTCAAGTTGGTTTAGTGTCTATTTAAAGCTTTTATGTTTTCAAAATCAACGTTACTTATATAATACTAAAACGCTATTAACAAAAAGTAACATTGAATTTTATTGCAGCTATGCTCAATTATAATGATAATGTACGTACAGACTGATGTTTAACCACACGTATGCAGGAATTTGACAAACTTCAAATGTTAAATAATTTTAAATATGTATTAATAGCGCAGCACATGTATTCAATGAGACCCCGCTATATATAACTAATTCGTGGAATTCGCTTGTTCCATCTTACCACTCCATTTCCACGAAACAGCGTCGGAGAAACTGCGAGGTTCCAACTGGAACGACGGCAGTATTGTAAACCTCGAAAGGTGGCTGAACTATTTGGATGAGTCGAAATGGAAAGAACTTGTATGATGTGGTTGATGATAGCATGCGAGCGTCTACACGGCTGAATCTTCACGGCTCAAAAACCTATTAAGTGAATATTAACCGAAAACGGCGAATTAACACGTGAAATTGAGTTTCCATCGAGGTCCTTCCACCTCACCACTTTCATAATGGAAAAAGAATTAATCACTTTTGAACAACAACTTGTGCTTGAGGGCGGCTTTGTTACAATGGTAAATGAGCACTGCAACGCACACTTTTCCGAATTTGCTAACGCTTTAAACCATTTCAAAGGCCTTCCGTATGCGTCAACTTGCAAGTTCAACTGGAAACGCCTTGACCAGATGGTTTGGTTCGGCGACAACGAAACCAAGTCGAAATCGTTGCAATACATCAAAAAATGCGTGCTGCAAATGATTGCAGTTAAGCAAGAAGTACCGATAAAGGTTTAAGCAAAGCTAGAACCGGCGATTCCTCTTCCAGCGGTTCGTATTCCGCTGACGCGTCGTGAACCAGTAAAAAATAATCTTCCTTAGACGCGTTTTATTGCATTCGAAAAACTTGCCCTTCCTGTTAACATTCCAGTGATTAATATTCCAGTGCGACAATAAACAGTCATTCCGGCTTTTACAGCAAAAACTGAAAGTGAAGAAAGGCATTTATTCAGCGCATATGTCAAAGAACTGTCTTTTTGCGATAGTTCTATGTTGTGTCCGTTGTAGGAGTATTTTGAGTGAAATTTTATGATTATACTTGATATTATATTATATAATAGACTTAAGTACAGACTTAAGTAACAGGCTTAGAAATTTGGGTCAAATATAGTTGAACTGAATTATCAATAATTCAATGATATTAAACAATGGTATTAAACAATAAATTATACTTAAAGAATATAGTCACCTCATCTCATATTATGGCATAACGCTAGCGGACTTCACATGAAATAGAACTTCAACTTGAGGAGAATTTCGTGCTTTAACTGAATGCAACGTACAACGTAAATTATGTAAGTGTTAAATAGGCAATAGAGTATTACCAGTAGCAGCCTGTCGGAACTAAGCGCCTCTTTGACTGGAAACAACTGGACGTCTCCATAGGTCACAAAAGTTATCCTAGAAAGTCTTACTCCTATAAGTACATAAACATAGTTATAGCTAAGAGATTTTTGGAAAAGCTCTCGCCGGAAATAAAATAGCTTGCGAGAGGATATGCATGTCATCTATTAAGCAAATATCACAAAATATAAATAGCAGAAAAACAATGTATTTTAGAGCTGCGATATGCTGTGATTAAAGAAACGTGTGCATTCGTAGACTAACAGGTAACAATCGATTTCTGCAAAAAGTCGCTTGTGGACATGCTCAGACACACGCTAGATGAACAAATACAAGCTATATAAAATAAAGAGATTTAGAGAAACAAAAATATTTTCGAATATGTAAATGAAGTTAAGTCGGATTAAGTTACGAAGTTAGAGTTGAAGTAATATTTAAAACTGGTAATCCAAAATGATCAGACATAGTGACAATTTATTTATAAAGTTCAAGCGTAACTACGATTATATTCTAGATAAAGCAGAACAAGTTTGTATTTCTATATTTTCGAAGTTAAATTAATTGATTAACATATAATATAATATACTATTATGTTTACTATGATAATAGCAATGTAACTTAACATAATAAACATTATTAATTACTTTATAAAATAACTCATTTTACATAACCTATCAACGAATACAAACTTAGTTGCCCCAAAACGCCTACCCCAAATTAATCTCACCATTATACATCATCTTCAAGTTTTATCATTCTAAATAGCCTCATCATTACCTAAGTAGCACTTGAAATAACATAAATCTATAACCTTTGGATTTGTCATCATCATAATAATTATTTCACAAAAAGAAAAATAACAATATTAACGAGAAAAAATAAAGACATAATATAAACAAATTATAAAAATTTAAATCAGATCTGAACTAATGAACGAATAACTGGAACAAGCTGTGTATACTTTGTCCATTCATTTTACACATATCAATTTTCTTTGATTCAAAATAATTTAAACTTTTGATAGAATGAAAATGTTAGGTTATTTTCTTTAAGTAATCTATTTTTCGCATTTTAATATAATATTTAAAATTATTTAATAACATTTCCACTCTAAATGCAGCTCGACGCTTAAACCGATTATTTACACCTTAAACATTAGTCCTTAACAAAATTTGCAGACCCTAACATCATCAAATTAATAGCTGAGTCTTGTTCCGTTGAACAGCCGTTTTAATGTGAAACTATATAACACTTAGAGCTCCGAAACTGTCGTTTATCTTCAACCTCGGATTTAATTCTGGATCAATGCGTGAACCTCAACATCAACTACAGCAAGATAGCATCCATTCAAATATAAGCTCCACTCACTGAGTTGAGCGTTGAGTGCAACTTGTTTTCAAATGCAAATTTTCTGAAGAATCTCATTTAATTAACTGTTTTGAACCTGGCTTGGAATTTATTCACGGATATTAGCCCGATTGCGCATCTTAAATATCTACAGGATCTTAATCTATCGTTCAACTCAGATGTAAATATAGAGCCGCTAAAATACCTTAAATAGCTGCGCAAATTGAATTTAAGTGACTGTAACATAAAAAGCATCGCGGCGTTAACAAAGTTACCAAATTTATAGTTTATGGTCGTTTCTGGGAACTTTTATATGGATTACACCATGTTGCAGCACATGAAATAATTAACTCACTTGCACGCGTCCAGAAATAACATCAAGGACGTAACATGTTTGCAGCATCTTAGCCTAGTTGAGCTGAATTTGTCTGACAACTACGAAATAGCAATACACCCGCTTCAGTTTATAACCAGCCTGACCATTTTGTCCCTCAGAAACTGCAATTTATTCGAAATATCTGCACTAATCCCGCTTAAAAAATTAGAGGAGCTGGATATAGCCGGTAACGAAATTATTCACATTTCAGCGTTGAAGCATTTACCGCTGAAAACGATCGATATTGAAGAGAACTTTATTCAGAACTTCAGCGTCTTCAAAACTTTGGACTAAGTTCAATACCAAACAAATCAGCGCAATCCCGAACAAGAAGAAGTTAAATTCGCGCGTTAAATGGAAGAAATCGGAGAATAAATAACCGTTTTGAGAGAGATCAAACGCAAACGCGCTCAACATAAAATAAACCAGCTCTTAAATAAAGGGGAAGTTAAAGCTCTTCTTTAATTGCAAATGTTAAATTACGCTTCAGCTACACACTAAATAGTTAGTCTGTTCCAGCGCATCACATATAGTGATTGAATAATTAGATTAAATTATATATATGACAATTAGGGCATTTTTGGTACAATTCAGTAGTAATATTCAGTATGAAAAAAATTAAAATGTTATCGAAATTGAAAGTAATTTCCCATATTCGAATATAATTTAAGCAAATAATAGTTATTATGATTAAGTTTTGATTTCTCCTTCTATATAGTAAAGTGAATACCTCATACCTTATAAAAGACTCAATAATAATATGCTAAACTGGACCAGTATTAATATTTTAATCTTATTAAAGTACTAATCGTTTTGCAATTTAAACTCGAATAGAGATTAAATCATATCTTAGTTAAGGAATTTCTGTGGTTGCGTCAGATGTGCGCTGATTCACCACTTTTTGATTACCTACCTATTATAATGGATTGACTTATTTAGATGTACCTTGTTAATGTGATATATATACAGGGTCAAATAGTTATAACGATTATTGTAAAAATTAATTAACTCAAATCGTTAAAAGCCGACTTACATTTTTAATCAATTTCAACTTAGGGTGTTTGGTTAAGAGCAAACATTTAATCATCATTTTGCAGTTTAATATTATATATTTAAAAAGATTTTGCCACTCCAAATAATCTATGAAACATTCTGTTAAAAAAGAACCAAGGCGTGTAAAAACAACAATAGATTAAAGAAACTAGATAAAGCTTAATTTTTTATAGTAGTTTAACGAGTGTTACGCAGAAAACGCGTTATCTGTTGAAGAAGCTGTTATGCGCTTCAAGAATCTATCTCGGTCTGAAAAGCGCATATTCAACTGGCTAGCTCTAGACGAATCAATTGGTAAAAGCAGCTACAAATCCAAGAGCTTCTCGTACAAATACATTAACGAGGTGGTCGCGCTAGAATTCGCTTAAGAAACTGTAAATATTACTGATCTGTAACCTCTCGCCTATAACCTCATTCAATAATAGCTCGCTGATATATAAGCACTCAAATCAAATGAATAATTCACATTTATCTAAAAACAAATCGTTCAGGACACTTTGTTTTATACTTTTAATATTTAAACGAGGGAAGAAAACTACTACCAAAGAAAACGGATCGTTGACGCCCTGAACTATTTTGTTCAAAAACAAATGCAAACGATAAATTCAAGTTTTATAAATAATAAAATGAATATTGTAGCGAAGAAAGATACAAAAAGATAATACATTAAATAAGAAAGTGTGAAAGATATTGTTGTTAAAAATGAAAGCATCACTGATAAAACACAAACTTAACCAGAATAAGAAGATTTGTACTTTTATAACCTGGAGGAAGATGTAAGTTGCATGTTTGAACAATGAATTTTTATAAATAACTTAAGGTAAGTTGAGTAATATATCAAATGATTAATTAAATATAATAATATAATATAATAATATTACTACCAATATCCACTTCAAATGTGGTAGTGTGTTGATGCTTAAAGCTAATATTGGCCTATACTTATAGACATTGCGAAATTCGACATAAAATAACGGTATCAGTCCCCAAAATATATTCAGAATGAACATAAATTAGTACTTAAAGCGATGATTCATATAAGATAATATATGATCAGGCATAGATTAGTCTTTAAAAATAAAGGTGTATATTTTAGGGAGGCGCACTATATTTTAAAGATTTACATTAAGGATTTACGCCAATACGGTAACAATTCAACAATACTTGAGTAATATGACGATATATTTATTTATGAATGAAGTTAGTTTTATAGATTTTTAATGTTTCTGGTACCTATTTATCAAGAATGTAAAAGAAAAAATGAAAGTAATAAACAAAGACAATTCAATTTTTTGAACCGTTGTGAAAAGTAATTATATTATTAGAATCCGAACTGAACCGCATATTTGCTTTTTATTCCAGTTTTTTCAGTTATTCATTTATTTTGCGCTCCTTTCCGAACAAAAACATTATTTTTAATGAACAAATTTGGAGAGGAAAACGTTGAATGAATTGAAACGAGCTCAAAAGTGTATAGTCATATTATTGGACAATTAATCATCTCATACAAATATAATTAAGAAATATAATTACGAAATTATTAATGAAATTATTAATTATAATGAAAATCTGTAAATGATTTATCGAATATTATCTGCAAAAATACTGACACTTTAGGTAATCCGAACGCGTCGCGGACGCCTTAGAGGACTAACAGCTGCGGATGAGCGCCGCGGCCCACTGCTTAGCAAAGAATAATTACGTAACTAATCTACATCACTCGGATAATTCATCGAACATACAAAACGAGATGTCTGGCGTGTTATAAACGTACTCGTACACCTGGCTGTTTTCGGCGGTGCACGCGGACTTGCTGGGCTGGGGCTTGTTCTGGTTTCTGTGCAATTCGTTGAAATAGTGGCTTTTCACTTGGTTGTACGACCTGGACGGAAAAGCGCTTGCTACCAGCTTGAAGTTGTTGCAGTACTGCTCCACCAGCTTGTTCAGCAAGGCGGTTTCTTCTTCGGTCCAACGTGTTACTGTTCTTACCATTTGCTATTGAAGTGGTAAGCCCATTTTTAGAGACTGCCGGATATCGAAAACTAACGCAATGTGTTTGCACTGAACATGGAGTTTGAATTTGCCCAACGTGTAATGTGGTTTATGTGGCTTGTTTAATAATATATTTGCAGCTAAGTTATGAAACTGGGTTTACCCGCAAATATCATACAGCGATTAAATTACTTTAGATTCAAAGAAGAATTATGTGTTTTCATTGTATTATCAGCGGAAACAGCCGCGGCGAGCCGATCTCAAATTATCCAGAAGTAGTTAGAAGGTAAAACAATTGTATATTTGCAGAAACACGGCCGATGTATCCATTTGCGTAAATATAAGGATATACAGGTAATCCGAACGCGTCGCGGACGCCTTAGAGGACTAACAGCTGCGGATGAGCGCCGCGGCCCACTGCTTAGCAAAGAATAATTACGTAACTAATCTACATCACTCGGATAATTCATCGAACATACAAAACGAGATGTCTGGTGTGTTATAAACGTACTCGTACACCTGGCTGTTTTCGGCGGTGCACGCGGACTTGCTGGGCTGGGGCTTGTTCTGGTTTCTGTGCAATTCGTTGAAATAGTGGCTTTTCACTTGGTTGTACGACCTGGACGGAAAAGCGCTTGCTACCAGCTTGAAGTTGTTGCAGTACTGCTCCACCAGCTTGTTCAGCAAGGCGGTTTCTTCTTCGGTCCAACGTGTTACTGTTCTTACCATTTGCTATTGAAGTGGTAAGCCCATTTTTAGAGACTGCCGGATATCGAAAACTAACGCAATGTGTTTGCACTGAACATGGAGTTTGAATTTGCCCAACGTGTAATGTGGTTTATGTGGCTTGTTTAATAATATATTTGCAGCTAAGTTATGAAACTGGGTTTACCCGCAAATATCATACAGCGATTAAATTACTTTAGATTCAAAGAAGAATTATGTGTTTTCATTGTATTATCAGCGGAAACAGCCGCGGCGAGCCGATCTCAAATTATCCAGAAGTAGTTAGAAGGTAAAACAATTGTATATTTGCAGAAACACGGCCGATGTATCCATTTGCGTAAATATAAGGATATACAGGTAATCCGAACGCGTCGCGGACGCCTTAGAGGACTAACAGCTGCGGATGAGCGCCGCGGCCCACTGCTTAGCAAAGAATAATTACGTAACTAATCTACATCACTCGGATAATTCATCGAACATACAAAACGAGATGTCTGGCGTGTTATAAACGTACTCGTACACCTGGCTGTTTTCGGCGGTGCACGCGGACTTGCTGGGCTGGGGCTTGTTCTGGTTTCTGTGCAATTCGTTGAAATAGTGGCTTTTCACTTGGTTGTACGACCTGGACGGAAAAGCGCTTGCTACCAGCTTGAAGTTGTTGCAGTACTGCTCCACCAGCTTGTTCAGCAAGGCGGTTTCTTCTTCGGTCCAACGTGTTACTGTTCTTACCATTTGCTATTGAAGTGGTAAGCCCATTTTTAGAGACTGCCGGATATCGAAAACTAACGCAATGTGTTTGCACTGAACATGGAGTTTGAATTTGCCCAACGTGTAATGTGGTTTATGTGGCTTGTTTAATAATATATTTGCAGCTAAGTTATGAAACTGGGTTTACCCGCAAATATCATACAGCGATTAAATTACTTTAGATTCAAAGAAGAATTATGTGTTTTCATTGTATTATCAGCGGAAACAGCCGCGGCGAGCCGATCTCAAATTATCCAGAAGTAGTTAGAAGGTAAAACAATTGTATATTTGCAGAAACACGGCTGATGTATCCATTTGCGTAAATATAAGGATATACAGGTAATCCGAACGCGTCGCGGACGCCTTAGAGGACTAACAGCTGCGGATGAGCGCCGCGGCCCACTGCTTAGCAAAGAATAATTACGTAACTAATCTACATCACTCGGATAATTCATCGAACATACAAAACGAGATGTCTGGCGTGTTATAAACGTACTCGTACACCTGGCTGTTTTCGGCGGTGCACGCGGACTTGCTGGGCTGGGGCTTGTTCTGGTTTCTGTGCAATTCGTTGAAATAGTGGCTTTTCACTTGGTTGTACGACCTGGACGGAAAAGCGCTTGCTACCAGCTTGAAGTTGTTGCAGTACTGCTCCACCAGCTTGTTCAGCAAGGCGGTTTCTTCTTCGGTCCAGCGTGTTACTGTTCTTACCATTTGCTATTGAAGTGGTAAGCCCATTTTTAGAGACTGCCGGATATCGAAAACTAACGCAATGTGTTTGCACTGAACATGGAGTTTTAATTTACCCAACGTGTAATGTGGTTTATGTGGCTTGTTTAATAATATATTTGCAGCTAAGTTATGAAACTGGGTTTACCCGCAAATATCATACAGCGATTAAATTACTTTAGATTCAAAGAAGAATTATGTGTTTTCATTGTATTATCAGCGGAAACAGACGCGGCGAGCCGATCTCAAATTATCCAGAAGTAGTTAGAAGGTAAAACAATTGTATATTTGCAGAAACACGGCCGATGTATCCATTTGCGTAAATATAAGGATATACAGGTAATCCGAACGCGTCGCGGACGCCTTAGAGGACTAACAGCTGCAGATGAGCGCCGCGGCCCACTGCTTAGCAAAGAATAATTACGTAACTAATCTACATCACTCGGATAATTCATCGAACATACAAAACGAGATGTCTGGCGTGTTATAAACGTACTCGTACACCTGGCTGTTTTCGGCGGTGCACGCGGACTTGCTGGGCTGGGGCTTGTTCTGGTTTCTGTGCAATTCGTTGAAATAGTGGCTTTTCACTTGGTTGTACGACCTGGACGGAAAAGCGCTTGCTACCAGCTTGAAGTTGTTGCAGTACTGCTCCACCAGCTTGTTCAGCAAGGCGGTTTCTTCTTCGGTCAGCATTATTTTCATTCTTACAACTGCTGTGAGTAGTAAGCCATTTTAAAAGACTACCAGATATCGAAAACTAACACAATGTTTGCACTAGACATGGGTTTTGTGATTTGCCCAACTTGTTAATGTGGTTTAACTGTGAGCTTGTTTTTAGTAATATATTTTACGAGCTAAGTTATGGACTGCGGTTTTGCGATATCATACAGCGATTGGTGCTAGATTCAAAGAAAAATTATGTGTTTTCTGTTGTATTATCCAACTGAAACAGCCGCAGCAGACTGATCTCAAATTATCAGAAATGGTGAAAAAATTGCATAATTGTATATTTACAGAAACTTACGGCCAGTGTCCATTGCGACGTATAAGGATATACAGGTAATCCGAACGCGTCGCGGACGCCTTAGAGGACTAACAGCTGCGGATGAGCGCCGCGGCCCACTGCTTAGCAAAGAATAATTACGTAACTAATCTACATCACTCGGATAATTCATCAGACATACAAAACGAGATTTCTGGTGTTTACCGGCAATACTTGTACACCTGGCTGTTTCGGCGGGTGGTTACTGGGCTGGGGCTTGTTCTGGTTTCTGTGCAATTCGTTGAAATAGTGGCTTTTCACTTGGTTGTACGACCTGGACGGAAAAGCGCTTGCTACCAGCTTGAAGTTGTTGCAGTACTGCTCCACCAGCTTGTTCAGCAAGGCGGTTTCTTCTTCGGTCCAGCGTGTTACTGTTCTTACCATTTGCTATTGAAGTGGTAAGCCCATTTTTAGAGACTGCCGGATATCGAAAACTAACGCAATGTGTTTGCACTGAACATGGAGTTTGAATTTGCCCAACGTGTAATGTGGTTTATGTGGCTTGTTTAATAATATATTTGCAGCTAAGTTATGAAACTGGGTTTACCCGCAAATATCATACAGCGATTAAATTACTTTAGATTCAAAGAAGAATTATGTGTTTTCATTGTATTATCAGCGGAAACAGCCGCGGCGAGCCGATCTCAAATTATCCAGAAGTAGTTAGAAGGTAAAACAATTGTATATTTGCAGAAACACGGCCGATGTATCCATTTGCGTAAATATAAGGATATACAGGTAATCCGAACGCGTCGCGGACGCCTTAGAGGACTAACAGCTGCGGATGAGCGCCGCGGCCCACTGCTTAGCAAAGAATAATTACGTAACTAATCTACATCACTCGGATAATTCGTAAAACACCACAAGCAAGATGGCTCCTGGCGTATTATAAACGTGCTCGCCACGGCTGTTTTCGGCGGTGCACGCGGACTTGCTGGGCTGGGGCTTGTTCTGGTTTCTGTGCAATTCGTTGAAATAGTGGCTTTTCACTTGGTTGTACGACCTGGACGGAAAAGCGCTTGCTACCAGCTTGAAGTTGTTGCAGTACTGCTCCACCAGCTTGTTCAGCAAGGCGGTTTCTTCTTCGGTCCAGCGTGTTACTGTTCTTACCATTTGCTATTGAAGTGGTAAGCCCATTTTTAGAGACTGCCGGATATCGAAAACTAACGCAATGTGTTTGCACTGAACATGGAGTTTGAATTTGCCCAACGTGTAATGTGGTTTATGTGGCTTGTTTAATAATATATTTGCAGCTAAGTTATGAAACTGGGTTTACCCGCAAATATCATACAGCGATTAAATTACTTTAGATTCAAAGAAGAATTATGTGTTTTCATTGTATTATCAGCGGAAACAGCCGCGGCGAGCCGATCTCAAATTATCCAGAAGTAGTTAGAAGGTAAAACAATTGTATATTTGCAGAAACACGGCCGATGTATCCATTTGCGTAAATATAAGGATATACAGGTAATCCGAACGCGTCGCGGACGCCTTAGAGGACTAACAGCTGCGGATGAGCGCCGCGGCCCACTGCTTAGCAAAGAATAATTACGTAACTAATCTACATCACTCGGATAATTCATTCATCTGAAATGAAATAGTGGCTTTTCACTTGGCTGTTCTTATCTATTAATCTAATAATAACAAAAAATAATTATATCATGTTCTTTCTGACTCCTGGTACAGTGGTGGGCCCTCGAAATGCTTTTTTGAATTAGGAAGAAGAATGAAGTTTATTATTTGAATCTTACTTATATCACTGCCCGGCTCAATAATGAGTGTGTTCTCCCTCCTCATCAATACACTCATTAACTCTATTTACCATTGATTTGTAAAGTGCTTCAATCACATCAAGGCCTGGTTGAGCCTTGGATAGCTGTGCTACAATAATTAACGTATATAACTCTGTATATACTTCAATAATAAGTTTCAACTTTACCTAACGTTGTATAATTTAACAATCAAGAAAATTGATTTCTCATTATGAAATGGAAGTGGAAGATCATAAGTAAATAACTGTTGTTTTAGAGTAGCATCAATATATTATTTAATGCTGGGCCCGACTAACCCACTTGATTCCATTCTTCAAGAAACAAAAATGCATTCATTATTTGAATATTGAGAATGAAAGCGACTGTAACTACCTGAATTATAATTCTAATTAAGCGAAGTACCAATACTTCATCTTGAGCTCCCGGTTGAGATTGAAAGAAAAAGTCCTCCATTGTTTTTCGTGATTAAGAAATACCTAAAATCGTTCAGATTGACCCAGTTGAAGATGAACACTGAGGTCCTCTGCAGGTCCAGTGCTTGCGCTACTAGTTATAAATTACATATTGCGTCCGTATACCAATCATTGGATCCTCTTATTCTTTTCTCCAATCAGGCTTAACTACCATATATTTTCGAGATAAAATCTTTCATAAATTAGTTTTGTTGACTAAAACGTAGAAATTACACAGGGACATCTTAAACAAGTGATATAACTAGTTCAGATTGGTACAATATTTTATGAATTCATCCGTTGGACCCAGAAATGAAGAGAATACAAACGCTTCAGAACTGCCTAAGTTTGTTAAGTGAATTAGTTGACCTTCCCTAAACATCTTCTACCGCGTTTATTTTTGTCATTGCTGTCCTTTTATTGCATGTGGTAATTTCTATTTTTCCTTTTTGGAATATTAAATACCGACTTTGAATAGTCGATTATGGTCTAATACGATCGAAATCATATTTTTGGCCCTCTTGTGTTAATGAGTAGTTCATGAATAATCTCCAACTTGAGATTATTTATTGGAATTTGTCATCCGCATTAGAAGTGGCAAAATATTTTAATATATAATTACTCACATAGTAAACAAGAAAAAGCAATTCCACCTCCCATAACTGTAAATTAAATCTACAAGGTCTTCGAATGAGCCACTGTTTAGGTATTTGTGTACGATTTTTCCTTCCTTTATCACGACGATTGCATTCCTTTCAGTGTCTTTTATAAGTTAGTGTTCTATGAACCATTTTGTATTGGAATTTGAAGGCATAAATCCAAGCTATGCTTAATATTTGAACGTTTTAGCTATTTATTGAAGCTTTTACAGCTCTGGTTGAACCAAGTTTTCATTTCCGAACAAAATAATAACTGAAACTCCAGCAATTGTATATTTTCCAAATTAATATGGGGTTTCAAAAGTTACAAAAATCGGGTTAGAATGCATTTATACGAATTTTTTCAGCTCAAAAGAGTGCAATGGACCATTAAAAGTGATTTCAACACCCTCTCGAACAGCTATGAAACGTTCAGTTATCGAATCTTCGTATCCAATATAGGGTTGTTATTTATACGGAAAGATACGGCAAAACAGAAATCATACGTACGGATACCAAATACGGAATAGCGATTTTTCCCGTATATATTACACTATATTTTCATAAAAGTGAGTGGAAATGTTATATTTTCTCAATATTATTACAATTAAAACATAATACTATAATACTCCACTTTAAAATAATGACTTAAAATATTCCTCAAAATACAATTCTTTTTAAAACGCTTGGGTTTGAATTTTTAACGATAAAAATTCATGCATATTCAGAATTTATACGTAAATGTCAGAAAATAAGAGTATTTAGCTTTAAATTAGATCAAAAAGTTCCTAAAAATATTAAATACAGTAAAAGTTAAAATAATTGGGTCATAATCGATTAAAAAATATTTTTGTACGACGAAAAACAATAATACATTCTTAACTGCAATTAAAATATTATTTCATGAAGTAATTTATTCCAAATATCCATTAGTAAAGAGTTTATGTTTAATTCTTGCCTTAATTTTACCTTGCTACAATTTTAAAGTACTGTCATTTCACTTATTTAATTCTATTCAGTGAATATAGTATTATATTTTAGATTTATGTTATAAAAATTGAATAAAAATATAGTAAACATTATTTAGCGTGTGTGTTACACTGTATTAATATTATTAATATATATTAAATCATAAATTTACATTTATAACTTTAATAATATCGATATTAATTAAAAATTATCTTAAATATCATCATATTACACTATAAAATGATTTAAAACTTGAGCCATCAAATTATATGCTAATATTAATGCTAAAATTTAGGACTCTAGAGTTTACTCCATGAGTATCAGAAATATTTATTTGTATTTAGGTTTTAAGCGATTAGTAATGTATTGTGGAGCGGGAAACATATATAAATGTAAGTAATTTGCTGTAAATATAATTATTATAACATTACTAGGATAAAATAATTTAATACTATTTTGAAAAATGATCTATTTCACAAGAATTTATACGGATAAATATTATTTTATACGGTATGTCTGCGTATTATTCCGTATCATTTTCATACGGAAAAACGATTTTTCCCGTATATGCCGTATAAATAACAACCCTAATCCAATAACTATTTTACCTTTAAACTGTGAAAGGGTATCCTCAAATTATTCTGGGTGAGAAGTTGACGCGAAGAAGAAGGAACTGACGTTACAAGACGCAGCGCGCTGCTTTAAATCGGAAATGCTAGCGCGTTATAAAGGGAGAATTGTGGCTTCAACCCAGAGCTTCATCGCACCAACCTCACGATCACCTTCGTAGTCTATGAACTAATTGTTGAAAAATAACTTAAGAGTCGGATATCCGTGCACATTCAACTCACTACAAGTACGATTTACAGACTCATCCGTGCAATCAACCTGAGCTACTTTGACATTCGTAACTGTTGAAAGTTCCTCAAATTTTGGTGCTAGATGCTTGCAATGGCCACCCCATGGCGCATAAAGCTTTATAAATGTCGGTTCTGTTAAATTATGGAACTCGTTAATTGTCAAATTATGCACTTCCGCTTAAGTAATTATGAACAGCATGTTTTGAAGTGGGTAGAAAAGATTTAACATATCGTAAATAGTCAAATAAAACATTTTAATTTGAAAATAAACGTCATTGATTTTTATTCTTTCTTTTACAATTAAGAATGCATCACACCGTAAATTACGTCTTAAGAAGAAAATACCAATATTCATTTAAGTTGATTGATTAACGCGTTAATATTTATTGTTAATATTTATTGCTGTTCCTCCCTATAAATATCTCGTACGGCATTATCACACGTCATTCTCACAGAGACTTTCTTTTATAAATCACACAATCTTTATTTTGAGTTGTTAGGGCTACTTTGAATCTTATAATATTGAGAATGTTATAATAATTTTAATGGCCAATGGTTGTTACTGTAATTAATAGCGGGCACCCATATATAAACATATAATGCAATATTTATAGTTTGTTTTATTAATATATTTATGAATATAAAGTTGCATTGTGTTCATTTTTGCTGTAAGGATTAGTTGTCTATTGTTAAATTAAATTCACTCTTAAAATATTGTATCTAATGGGTACGATGTCGAATCGTCCTATATATTTTTGTTATCAGTTATAAATAAATCAAACCCTGTTTGATCAATGTTATTAATGATATTATTATTTTGTTTGTAACGCCAACGTTTGTCAGCGCTATAATAAACTATCTCAGTGACAGTTCTGTATAAAGTATCATAAGTTTATCTGTTTGAGAACGAAATCTAATTGTTTCTCATGTACAGAATCAACTTATTTTATACTTTGCAAATTATTTTGTGATTCTACTCAAATTCAGGCGATATTCCACATCTGTGATGAAGTTATTCTTTTATAAGCTGTCTAGCTAGTGTAATAATTTCATTCCATAAATTTGAGTTTGCAGTCAATAACTGCATTCGAAGTGGAAAACGTGATTATTATCATTAGTATTACACATAAGTTCATTTTTAAACAAAATCTGTACTGATCTTAAAACCCTAACTTAAAAATGAAACATATTTCTCATAAGCCGCGATACTGTTACAGATATCTACTGAATTATTGATGAACAGGATCAAATTAAGATTAAATCGAAAATATTAATGTCAGGCATACTACAATAATAAATGAGTGCATAAATAAATATAGAATGGCAATGACACACTTTCAAATTTCAATAATAACTCGAAAACTTAATAATATGAATTTAATCATTTTTTATTTTTTGATTCTCTTTTAAACCATTGGTTTAATTATTAAACTATAATAGATATTATAATAGTAGTATTAATCTATAAAAGTATTATAATTGACTCAAATTATAAAGACAGTTTATAAGTTCGCGTTCAGTTCCGTAAAACAAGAAAACGTCCGTTTTGACTTTCATAATTCAACTATTAGAACAATAATTAAATAAATTCACTCTTAAAACTGGTTTTGCTCCGAACAAACCTCGTTGACGCACGTAGACAGTTCATTGGGCCCACTTATAACTTGCACTTCTTCTTCGTTGTCAACAATGGATAACCAGTGGTAATCGCATATATTCAAAGCATAAATATTAGCAGATTCATCTTTATCATGTTATATTCTGCTTTATGCAGCGTGACTATACCTGACAATATAATTTTCAGCTATAACTTACACAATGAGGTACAGACCATCATACGTGTAGCTGAGCAATAAATGTAGGTAATGACTTCTCATGTACTTTATAGTCTTCTAAAATACTTAAGAAACAATTTTTTGTGGATTATTCTAATCATGCTATATATCATGTGATTTATATAAATAATGTCTAGTAATATTAATTATTACTCTCTATAAATCTGGATTTATTGTTTACATCTGAAGTGGAATATATGAAATAAAATAGATTTAACAATTATAGTACTCAATTATTGAATATTACTAAAAGAATTAAAATAAATAGTTTTACAAAAATATATTACTACTGTAGTATATAATATATATTCATTCATATCATCAATATACAGATATATGTGGATCTATTTATGATGATCTAATCTGTGATTGGATTCGATTAAGAAGAATGATTTTTCTAAAGTTCTCCATGTAATATATATTTGGGTAGCATATGATTTAATGAAAAACTTTGGTTTATATCAGGATACAAAATGATAACTATGGGAGGTGGAAATGATTTTTCTTGTTTACTATGTGAGTAATTATATATTAAAATATTTTGCCACTTCTAATACGAATGACAAATTCAATAAATAATCTCATGTTTGAGATTATTCATGAACTACTCATTAACACAAGAGGGTCAAAAATATGATTTCGATCGTATTAGACCATAATCGACTATTCAAAGTCGGTATTTAATATTCCAAAAAGGAAAAATAGAAATTACCACATGCAATAAAAGGACGGCAATGACAAAAATAAACGTGGTAGAAGATGTTTAGGGAAGGTCAACTAATTCACTTAACAAACTTAGGCAGTTCTGAAGCGTTTGTATTATCTTCATTTCTGGGTCATTTCTGGGCAACGGAGGAATTCATAAAATATTGTACCAATCTGAACTAGTTATATCACTCGTTTAAGATGTCCCTGTGTAATTTCTACGTTTTAGTCAACAAAGCTAATTTATGAAAGATTTTATCTCGAAAATATATGGAGGTTAAGCTGGATTGGAGAAAAGAATAAGAGGATCCAACAAATGGTGTACGGACACAATATGTAATTTATAACTAGTAGCGCAAGCACTGGACCTACAGAGGACCTCCATGTTCATCTTCAATTTATATTTATGAAGATGGAATGATTGAATTGAGCCTTAGTACGGTTGATTAAACGGTTAAGTGAGTCATTTCATTTATTATATTTGGAACAATAATCACAATTCACTCTTAAAATTCGTTTATATCCGAGCACGACAGTTCATAAGTAGGTCCACTGAAAACTTGCGTTTCATCTTCGCTGCACTCGTTGACTACGAACTGTTAATTATAATCGTAGAACAAATCAAAACCGGTTTCATCAACTTGAATCGTGTTCTTTCTGTTCTTACTATTACGATGATCAGCGTAATTTTATACCATCACAATTACCACCCTTTACATAGAATTGTAAGTTTCCACGTTAGAAAAATCCATTAAACGACTCCTCGAATACGATAACACTTTACGCATTATTTTTTAAGCCAATTCACATATTTATTCTTGAGACTACAGAAAATGTCTGCGATAACGTTATTCGGAGAGATATTCTCTAGCCTTTTCAATTAATGTTCTCCATTAATCTGTGTTGATATGTAACCATTACATTTGAAGTGATGAATTGAAATATATAATATATAAATAATATACAAACAAACTATTGAATTAACGATTTAATCAATTATAATAACATATAAAGTTTATAAACATGAAAATAAATATGCTTCTATATTTATATTACTGTATATATCTGTACTATTCTTTCAACATAATTTAATCTAATCCATAAACAATTTAATCTTAATGTTATAAAGAACTTATCTAACATTAGTTATATATTGGAAATAATAACTTTATGATTTATACTTTTTAACATTGATAATTTGTATATAGCCTTTCAGTGTGTCAACGCTCAAATAGTTTTCATGATCAGCTATTAATTATTTTCTGATATCATACTTCTTGCTTATCTTGTTATATATTATAATAATTTCTTATATAATATAATATTATGGACTACTCATTTTTTAAGTGAATTCATTGTATTTTAACAGTTTTGAGCTAAATCAAAACAATTGTCATTAGGAACCATTATGAATGATCATAACATTCATTATAAACGAAAACAAAATTCACAATCAAAATTACAAGTCGTCAGATTACTAAAACATAAGAATCTGCTCGTTACTGTATTCACGTAAATCTTTAATGTAAATTTTCAGATAAATTTTCTTGTTTACGTCATCGCTTCCCCAAAAGTTTTTGGTCGTTCAAATGATACGTAGGCAGCTTATATGGTTAGTGTATAACTTTTTTAGCTGACTTTATAAGATCTGTCCAATAATAACTACCAGATCTAACACACTACATTTTTTAATGATGGTTTAATGATGGATGAAAATACAAAGACCACACTTGTTTTAGATATCATAATGGTAGTAATAAATGATAGTATCAACCAACTAAAATTAAAAGAAGATATTAGCATCAACAATATCTCACTATTATTTCCACAGGCTCCATTTTAATCCCAAAACGGTTTGAATAATCTTATATTGAATAGTTTTGGCGCTTGGTGCTCCGAGTACTTCAAAATCTTTGAGAACTTGCTCAGCACTCACGTCTGTCCATTCTTCGTTGGTAAAGTCTTTGGTGCAGTAAACTACTTGTTCTCCTCTTTGAACGAATTTTCCGTCCGGACATCCTTACTTTGCTCTTTCTTTGAGTGCGGATAGGTACTGGTGTTGGGTGACTGTTGGTTTTATGATGAATTCCGAGATGTGGTCAATGATGAACCAAACAGTTGGGAACATGAGAAGCGCGTTGCACAGTGCGTAAACTATTGCTTACAGGTTATTGTAGTTTATATTCAGGATGCTGAATATTTTCTGCAGGATTCCGCTAAAATAGAAGTCTAAATGCTCTTCGATGTTGAATTTCATGGAGAAGTAAACTTGTCCGCCCACTCCCCCGTAAATAAGTTATGCTATGGTGAATAGGTAAAATACCGATACATTTTCGCTTCCAATCTCAGTTTGCAAGTATTTCACGCGTGCGATGTGATTCGGAACGCACCCTGATTTGGTTTTTGTCTTGGAGTGGTGCATTTGTCCGCATTAGTCGCATTAAACCGTCAAATACTTTTACAATTGTTTTGGAACGTTAGAAGTTTCCTATTTGTTATTAGAATTCGAGAAATAAACAACAATGAACAATGACAAGCAAATGTAATATAGGAGCGGAAGGAATATTTGGTATCCGTTTAATTCGTTCGCCTGGTCGGGAACGAATCCTGACACGGATCCGTTTAAGTTCTCGGCCGCGAATTGGAGGAATTTACGGCCGTTTTCCGTTAATTCGTATTTGGGCTGATCAAGATTAACAATGAGGAGTGGAATGCGCAAAACTGTTAAATAAACGATTGAGAGTAAATGCTCAACAACAGAACCAGAACTGATCTTATTCAATAGTCTAGTGAATATGTTATTTGATTTAGCATTTTATTATGCTAATCGCTTGTTCCCGAAGACTTTGGAAATAATAATCAGTGGAAGAACGATTACTAACACACTAATCAAGGAGCGAGCGAAAGCAAGAGCTAATGGGAGAATGTAGGCTGGAGGAGTCAAAATGCCCGGAAGGGCGGAGGAAATGAGCGCACGCACGAACTAAAACAAGTCCAGCACACACTCTTTGGTCGCGAGCCAGCTAAAACGCAACTCATCGCCAAAATTCATTTGAAGTGGGAGATTACAAAAAATGATGCGCAAAAACAAAAAAGAAAGAACAAATTCCAAAGTTGCCTTTCTTTTAACGGACAAAAACCAAAAATTCGCAGCCAAAAAGTAGCAATATCGAAATTTCGGCACAAATACAGACGACCCAGTGTACCAAAAGCCCAATTTATTTTTTACTACCGCATTTTCATTTCCACTCTCAAATCTTTATGAATACGGCATAGTTCACTGACACATTCAAAGAGCATATAAGATAGCTTTTTGGCGAATAATTTTAAAGAACATTCACGTCTGACCGAGACGTAGTAGAATTTTACAAAAAGAGGGATAAAAACACAAAGATCCCGTGGGAAGAACTAGCAGCTAGGCTTAATAAAACTACAGCTGCTTGTTACAAGTATTTTATCAATACTTTTTGTAAAAACGTACTTGAAGCCTGGCCACAAGAAATATTATTGTAAACTTAACAGATGGTAGATTAGTTATGCAAAGAAGCTTTTCCAACGACGAATTTTAAATAAACTAAACGAAAAATTATTGATTAAGTATCGGATTTTTACAAACTACGTGGTTATACCAATTATCATTTTGATACTCTATATTTTAGAATGTATAACAGAGTTGAAAAGAACTACAAAGACTTTGAAGAAACTCATGTTAACTGCAAAATTCCATAAGAGCTTGTTCATGTTTACATGAGTGGAAGCAATGATTTTTCTAAGCTCTAAACTTTAGCTGGAAGAGTAATGGATGATACAAAATTATTATAAGTTATGACAGAGACACTAGAAGAAAATTCTGGAAACTTTGTATAATGATTTTACATCAGTTTCATTATTAAAATTCATCTAGGTTAACTTTTCTTTTAATAAATCTTGTAATCAATGTTGTGAAATGAATTTAATAACAAATTAATATGGATTTGCCATTTTATACTCATTTTATGTTTGAACATAGTATAAATATAACAAAATATTAGTATAATTGTAGTTGTCCAATTGAACTAACTGGTGTGGGCATTTATGTTTCGTTATTGTTTATTTCATAATAATGATAAATTATTATAAATTATTACTATTATTACTAGAACTTACAGTGGTGGGCCCTCGAAATGCTTTTTTGAATTAGGAAGAAGAATGAAGTTTATTATTTGAATCTTACTTATATCACTGCCCGGCTCAATAATGAGTGTGTTCTCCCTCCTCATCAATACACTCATTAACTCTATTTACTATTGATTTGTAAAGTGCTTCAATCACATCAAGGCCTGGTTGAGCCTTGGATAGCTGTGCTACAATAATTAACGTATATAACTCTGTATATACTTCAATAATAAGTTTCAACTTTACCTAACGTTGTATAATTTAACAATCAAGAAAATTGATTTCTCATTATGAAATGGAAGTGGAAGATCATAAGTAAATAACTGTTGTTTTAGAGTAGCATCAATATATTATTTAATGCTGGGCCCGACTAACCCACTTGATTCCATTCTTCAAGAAACAAAAATGCATTCATTATTTGAATATTGAGAATGAAAGCGACTGTAACTACCTGAATTATAATTCTAATTAAGCGAAGTACCAATACTTCATCTTGAGCTCCCGGTTGAGATTGAAAGAAAAAGTCCTCCATTGTTTTTCGTGATTAAGAAATACCTAAAATCGTTCAGATTGACCCAGTTGAAGATGAACACCGAGGTCCTCTGCAGGTCCAGTGCTTGCGCTACTAGTTATAAATTACATATTGCGTCCGTATACCATTTGTTGGATCCTCTTATTCTTTTCTCCAATCCAGCTTAACCTCCATATATTTTCGAGATAAAATCTTTCATAAATTAGCTTTGTTGACTAAAACGTAGAAATTACACAGGGACATCTTAAACAAGTGATATAACTAGTTCAGATTGGTACAATATTTTATGAATTCATCCGTTGGACCCAGAAATGAAGAGAATACAAACGCTTCAGAACTGCCTAAGTTTGTTAAGTGAATTAGTTGACCTTCCCTAAACATCTTCTACCGCGTTTATTTTTGTCATTGCCGTCCTTTTATTGCATGTGGTAATTTCTATTTTTCCTTTTTGGAATATTAAATACCGACTTTGAATAGTCGATTATGGTCTAATACGATCGAAATCATATTTTTGGCCCTCTTGTGTTAATGAGTAGTTCATGAATAATCTCCAACTTGAGATTATTTATTGGAATTTGTCATCCGCATTAGAAGTGGCAAAATATTTTAATATATAATTACTCACATAGTAAACAAGAAAAAGCAATTCCACCTCCCATAACTGTAAGTAAATTAAGGTATTCTTATTTATGCTCTAAAATATATCGTATAATTAATGTTTTAGTTGTATACTATGTTATTCTACCTTAACCACTTCATTCCATAAAATGAACAAATAATAACGGTTGAAAATATCTATTGAATAGTGTACACAACTGAAATAATTGTTTTATAAATATATTAACACTGTATATTCAAAGTACTTTACTACTTTCGATGATGCGTATGTTTATTATAATAAGCTAACTATAGGAGAAAAACGTTAATTTAGAAAGTGGCATGAGATTGATGAAAATATAAACCATAAAAATAACTGTAAAAAATCATTTTCTTACAAGTATGTAACTGAAGTATTAGCAGCTAAACGTCAATCAAAATGGACTAAACTTGATTTAGAACGTGCTAAATAATTAGCAAACACATAATTTTAATTAATTCAAGATAAAATATTAACTGATCTTTCGAACAAAGAAATTCTTATTATTCGGAGTAAGTTAATAGACACAGTATACAATTAAGTTAAAAATAATGAATGTACTGCAAAAAGTATGAAAGATATGTTAAGAAATTAATTTAACAAGTTAATTATGAAAGCCTTACAACATAATTAGTAAATAAATAATAGTGTATCAACCTTATTTGATATAGAGTGAATAGATTTATAATTTTGAATTTGAATTGTACAAAAAGTTCACTTTCTGTCTTCTCTTCTTTTGTCTCTAGATAGCTGTCTCTTGGCTTTAGCTTTAGTATGTTTGCCTCCAAACTTAGCATTCTTTTAACTTCTGTTTGTTTTCTTTTCTTTGGCATATTTAGCTTCGATATCTTCTAACGATGGTAACTTAGATTCATCAACACCGTTCTTTTATAGTTAAGCACGCTCTGCTTTCCATTTTTCAATAATTTCTTTTTACATTCTAATTTAAGTATGTTTACCCATACGTTTTCCATGTTACAATGCGATCTGTTGTTATCTTTCAAGTCTACGTTTGCGTATTTGTTATTGCATTTGCAACTCCTAGGACTTTTTTTCTTAAATTCTTTCAACTCTTTATTCAATATTGTTAGAACGGAACATTTATGGAGTAAAATCTGTTGGTTTTCTGAATGGAATATCTTCAGCAATTAAATTTATCTTGGCTTAAGTTACACAAGATTTTGCGAGATCAATATTATATTAATCTATATCTGCATCGTCTGCATCATCACTTGGTCGTTTGTGTTTAGTAACCATAGACAAATAATCGATGTAGTGCTCATCCGGATTAATCAAAGATGCTAAAGCTAATTATAATTATTCCTTCATTTACATGAAGGGTGTGAAAATATTATTTATGAGCGTATTTCTAGTATATTTTGCATTAATTAATTAATTAATTATAAATTTCAAATCAAAGCAAAATGCATAAACAAACGCTATATATTATCCTTGGGTCTTAATCCCGTCATTTCTGTAACTTGGCGTGATTGCAAATTATCTGTATCTGTTATTTTTGCGATCTTCTTGTAAATCTGATTTGTGCGGTTGATATTTCATATATTACTTTTATGCGTATATTCTGTTACATTTACTCAAATTTCACTTCAATTTTTCCTTTCAATGCAAAATTCGTTCCCACGCCTATTCTGCCGTTATTGTGGGCGACCGCAGACGAGCCAGACCATGTTGAAGCATGAATGTGTGATGTAGCAGCTCGAGCTGATTAACTGCCCACACTGCGAGCAGCGATTTTAGCACCCTGGACGCGCTGAAAACGCACATCCAGCTGATTCACAACAACGTGTTCCAGTGCCACATCTGCTTCAAGCAGTTCAAACAGCGCTGCCACCTCCTAACGCACCTGGCCCAGCACACGGGCGACAAGCGATTCATCTGCGCCGTGTGCGAGAAGGCGTTCGCAAGAAAGGACACGCTGGACGTGCACATGAAAATTCACAACAACGAACGGGCGTACGAGTGCCAGAGCTGCGGGCAAAAGTTCAAGCAGAGAGGGCACCTGCTGAGGCACGAACTCATCCACAAGCGGACAGACTACAAGTGCATTCAGTGCGGCGCTGTGTTCCAAATGGACTTCGAGCTGAGGAAGCACCTGGAGTCCGCGCACGGGGTCGTCTTCAAGTGATATTATATTTTCGAGGTTTCAACG
Organism: Hexamita inflata; assembly: GCA_963988835.1. Classification (NCBI taxonomy): domain Eukaryota; phylum Fornicata; order Diplomonadida; family Hexamitidae; genus Hexamita; species Hexamita inflata. Next base: position 3,120 of record CAXDID010000530.1, on the reverse strand, counting down.
GGCTTTATTGGAGGTGTATGTGGTTATTATGGATAATATGAAGATGGCGTTAGATCATTTTGGAGCTTGTGTATGCAAGAATGTTCAGAAACCATTTTAATATTCTGGAAAATTATCAACCAAGAATTATATCATATATTATTTTCCCTTGGCTATAGTAAAATACCTAATATATTTATTGCGTTTAGATGCATTGCTGGATTGTTGCTGTTGAGTGAGTCATGTTGTTACTATTAGAAATGGTATGATTGATAGCTTACTGAGTGATAATATTTGCAAATTCGCATAAACAGTGAATATTCGTGCCGATATTTTTTATTCCGCTCCTCATTGGTTTGTTAACTATTACAGTCATAACTTCGATATTTGAAATAGTTAGATCATATAAAGCAAAATTTATGTTGCCATATTCTTATATATCTAAACTTAGTATTTTAATGTACCGTAAGATTCATAGAAATATAGAATATAATTGAAATATAGAATATAATTGATCAGTATTACATAAAGCTGTCGAAGTTGTATAATGACACCTCTTACTGAGCGGTAACTTACTCCTGGGATGAATAAACGACCAGATTTGTAGTTACGCCGTGGCTTTCCTTCTCTGTAACAGACTCCTGAACTTGTTAAAAGGGTTCGCTGTCTTTTTAGCTACCGTTTGGCGTCGCCTGGTGTTGGGTTTGATTTTCAGTGCGTATGGCTTTTACTTAACTGTCAATGACGTGCCCGAGCATGTCCATCATGGTTTTTCTGGTGCCTTGAACTCCCTCGTTTTTGAAATCGTTGAAATTTTAGAAGGTAAGGGCTTTGACATCCTTGCACGCTTGTCTCGCATCTTTATCGCTTTGAGCATTCAAAATCTCGTCTCTCTTTTGTAAGATGAGAACATATTCTTTTGCTTTAATTAAGATGCCTTCGTCCCATTTCTTTCCTTACCCTTTCATAGATCTCTCGATTACGGTTTCAAAATAACAGTTTCACAATATTATTATTCAGCAAAACACTACATTACCTCGAATACAGACCCCCAATATTGGTTATATATTATAATTTACATTAGAAAGCAAATACGCCAGTGAATCAATAATATCATTGATATTATAACATTAATTTATCTTATCACTTCGTTGTCCTGATATGGTTTTCGATTGCCTTTAGTTTAGATTCCAACATCAATTCTTCTATTTGTTTCATAAATGTCGTTTATTCGTTTTATATTTAGTTTTCATTTTCTATGATATTGTTATGTATTTTTGACTCGTTTGCGTCTTCCGATTATTTCAGTAACTTCATTACTTCATCTTAATCAAATTGAACTTATTTTGTATATTTGCAACCATTTTATTATATTTATTCTTTGTTTTATTTAATTTGTATTTGCTCATCGAGCGCGTTTCTGAGCATGTCAGTGAGCGACTTCTTGCAGAAACTAACTTAAACCTGCTTTTCTACGAACGAAACCGTTTCTTTTATCACAACCGCCCGCAGCTCTAGGAAGTGCAGCCTGTCCGTTTTCTACATCAAGCTGAACTTGCTTCTGAATAGATCGCAGGCGTGTTCTCTTGCTTTATATTTGAGTTCGGGCGAGAGCTTTTCCGAAAACCTTCCGGCCACCACTTCGTTTACGTACTTGTAAGAGTAAGACTTGGTCGGGTAGCCGCTGTGTCCAATCGAGTTATCTAGGGTTTTCCAGCTGAAAACACGCTTGCTTCCCATCGTCAGCTGCTGGTAATACTCCAGGGCTTCTTAAATATTCGTGGTATTTACGCTGTATATTTTATTCACTTGCAGTACGAAGTTTTCTTCCAGTTGCTGCTCTATTTCACGCGAGATCCGCTTCCGTTGTGCCATATTTCGAGAAGTGGCAATATTTTATTTAATTTGCGCATATCATGATTATAAATAACACTATTTTGAGGTTAAGGTTAGATTCAAATTGTAATTATAATTTACATTACACTTGTACAGCAATGAAAACATATTATATTATCAGGCTATAATTCATATTTTAATATTTTAATGCATTTTCTTTTCAATTGATCTATTTCTGGAGTTACAATCATATTAGGACCTAAATTATAGTATAAATTTTAACTCCTTAAATTATAAAACAAATAACATCATATAAAACCAGCGTAGTCGCAATCGTTTTCAAACAGTGAATTCCAACTTTCAAACTTCTCTTCATAAAGTTCAGAAGTATTTGAAGTTCCTTTTTCAGATTCCCTTTGTTCTTTTCCCAGCAAAATGTTTTCGATTCGTTTTAAAATGAAGTAGTTCAGCGAGTCAACGATTTATTTTCTTTAATAGTAGTTTTTGTCCCTTGACTGAACTCCGAACACCGCGAACAAAGTATCCTGAACAATCTACTTCCTCAAATCTATTAATTCTTATTTGCTTTTAGATAGATCGATTTTGTATTTGTATATTTGGTGCAGCGCTGTATCCTGAATATCAACAAGTTTAATTTATTGAGTGAATTCAGCAGCAACGACCTCGTTGATGAACTTGTACGAGAAACTCTTGGAAGAATAGCTCGGGTGGTTAATCGACCTGTCCAATGCGATCCAGTCGAAGAGGCGCTTCTCCGTTCTCGAAAGTCGCTTGAACTGGAGCACAGCCGCCTCGGGCGAATCCAAATTACAATCATAACACTTGTTAAACTGGGCCAAAAAGTTGGCTTTCAGCTGATTTCGCTACTCAACTGTAGTGCGAGTCCTGTGGCTCATATTATGGAGTGGATTATATAAATATATGGAGTGGAGAGAAACAGTGGCATCATGCGCTATAATGGCGATGTGATATTATTATTTTACTTGATAATTTACATTTACAAAGTCTTAAGTCTGACTGATTTAAAATAAAATGAAAGAAATTCACTTATAATAATCAGTATGAACGGCAATTACTATAATGTAATATGAATATTAATAAGAATATAAGATAATTGTTGAATGATTTTGGTTCTAAATAATGACATGTAAATAATGTAGAAAAATGACATAGAATAGCTGAAATTCGTGTTAATGGTTACGAAGTTGATTGGGTTGTCATAATTTATGAGATGAAGACGGAATGATTGAATTGAACCTATTAGGCGACTTTGTTATTACCAAC
>CAXDID010000526.1:0-217004 GCA_963988835.1 Hexamita inflata | reverse complement strand
TATTCAATTAGATTAGAAATATGATTATTTGACTTGTAAATTAATTTGGAGATGCGACGTATTGCGGGTTTCATTCCTGGAGTATGCAATCCGTTATAGCTTGACGAACTGCTTTTTTTATTTTAATATCAAAATATAATGATTTAAATGTTCATATATAGTAATTAAAAGTGCTGTAATTTCACTATTCTCTTCCATTCGCACATTCACTCACTAATATCTGTACAAATATAGGTTCCACTCCCCAATATATTTAATGAAGAGTAACGCGCAATCCGGCAACTGGACGTCGGACGACAACGGCTACGCGCCCACGAACAGCAGTGTGTACAAGCGCAAGCAGTGGATGGTCTGCGACAGCGAGGAGGCGCGTTAGTCCCCAATTAAGCACTAGTCCACATTCAGGGTCTCGCACAACGACCCGAAAGTGGAGCAAAACTATAAATTTGAGAACAACATTTACGACAAGAAACAACTGTAAGAGCACACCCCGAAGAACATCCTCGTTCAAAACATAGCCGTTTAAAACCAAATAAAAAATAGTAACCCGCTGAACAAAACGTGCGCACAGATTTTGACCGAAATAAGCGAATTTGACGACGATGTTCAGAAGCTGAACTACTTGAGTGGAGTGAAAGTAACGGACCTTCAAGTGAACTACAGAATGATCCTGAAGGTGTTCAAAACTAACGCGGGGAAGAACAAGTTCCTGCTGTTCGTAGATAGTGTGTGAAGGATTATATTTGTAAATACAAGTAGATAATAAAAGATAGTTGTTATTTTAAGAAGTTGAAATTAAATTGGATAATAAATAAAAGAAAGTTAAATTCGTTCGCAAATTATTTAAGTTCATAATATTTTTTATTTGTATTTATATCCCACTCACTTAACTTTAATTTATATTTTCATGTCGTGTTTAATTTATTTAATATATAGAGAGGAAAATGGAGGAAACGAAATTAGTTATTAACTTAGGTGTAATTAACTTATAGAACACGGCTAACTGTGAGGGACCTCTTATTTTAATTATAACAGTAACATCGTCAAATTTCAAAATAGAGGTTCTGAAATAACATTTAATTATTTAATGCTTCAGCAAAATCTAATCATTGACATAATCTAAGTTAACAATAATAATTCTTGTGGTTAATGATATCCAGTTTATTAAAATGGTTTTCAATGATATTAGATTTAATACATTACAAAAGATGAAAACCATTTTAATTAACTGGAAATTCACTAACTAATCTATAGAAAGTATGGTAATCATTTATTGACTTTTTTAGTTTTTTCCATTAGTCCGACTTAGTATAGCCATTTATATATATTTTCACTTCAAATTATTAATAATGTTATAACATTTCCGCTCCCAATCAGTTGTCAATGCAACCAAATCATGTAATCAGAAGTAAGGAAGACCTGCTGAAACATTTTGTCTCTTCCTAAAAATTAGAAATATTAGATTAAGAGCAAATGAAGAAACTTTTGGAAATGAATGTTCCTCCATAAATGTGGGAAGATGCTTCGAACAGAAATTTACTTTCCTTTAATTAAGAATTGGTATAGGAAACTGAAGAATTTAAATTTAATAGTAGAAAGATAGAACATATCTATCTAATTTCTTTCCTCACTAACATAACCGAACTAAGCCTCTAAAATAATGATATATCTGGTATTTCAAGCATTTCCAAGCTCAAAAACCTGAAGAAACTCGATTTAAGTGGTAATCGTATTGAAGATATTTCAGCACTTTAATCTCTTCCTAATTTAATTCACTTAAATTTATCTTGTAATAAATTAACTTCCTACACATTAGCATTGCCGAATTTAGTATATTTATCACTCAGTTATAACAAACTTCAAGATAAATCTGGGTTATAACATTCGCCTAAATTAGAGAGTTTATATTTGTCTCAAACAGAATCCACAGATCTACGAACTATTCCTCATCAGTTATTTTGTTTGAAATAATTAGACTTATCAGCGAACAATATTACCTAAATATCACACCTTTCTAACTTCATATATTTGTAAAGTTTACTTTTATGAGAGAATGAATAGCTTTAAAATATCGGACCTCTTAAATTCTGTACTTAACTAACAAACTTAAATATCTCTGAAACAAATGTTACTGATATATGGCCTCTTCAATTTCTGAAAAATTTAAAAACATTATACATGGATGAGACATAAGTTATTGATCTGCATCCCTTGTAGTACTTATAAGAATTAAAAAACATTTATGCAATTTGCACATGCATAATTGACGTATCTCCTTTGTCCAAGTCAACTTAATTAGATTTCTTGTCTTTTGCCTTTAACAAAATTACTAACGCAGAAACACTTCAGCACCACAAAAAATTTTCAATATATAACTTCCCAAGATAAAATGTTCCAACAACAGACGAGCTCAAGTTTTACAACAAAATACTCTCTATTCACAGCTCTCACAAGTAGATCAGAAAAATCTAAGCTGAGAACAGAGCCTCAAAGTTCAGAGTGTCAATAACTCACAAGAAAGAATATCTCTTACCATCAAAATGACGCCATGTATGGAAGTGGACATATTATTTTACTATAAAATATATTGTTTCTATTAGCATGAATCCATGACAAAAGTGGGTTTTCTATTAAAATTTCACTTCTATACAATGTAAAATTTACCAATATTATAATCTAGTTAGTGATATAATTAGGAAATACACCACAGAATTATATTTTAATAAGTCATTTTTGTAATTCTGTGTTATGATAAAATCTCGTAGAATGAAGCTTACAATTAATCATGATTCTTCGCGTTAACGGGAATTTCAGTATAGTTCAGTTGTAATTCCAGCTTCAATATAACGGTTTCTAGAGCTGAAATATTTGAATCAAAGGAGACTTGTCAGTATTGCATTTAAATTTTGTCATTGAGTAATTAATCAAAATTTATAGCTTTGAACGCAGAAAATTAAACAAGTAATAGTACAACTTTATTAATTGAGGTCTAAAAACTAAACAGCGTAACAGGCAAATCAATACTAAATATAAAATATTCAACCAACTGTAGCAACTTCATTCCGTTAGCAGTTCCCAGCTTCATTGACGAACTTAATAATAAATAATACTTACATAACTGAGTGTTAACACCTTGTTATTCTGGATAATAAGCCTGAAGAAATCCCAAAAATATAGTTGATATAAAGTAGCTGTACACAAGCGAATTTAGTTTAAAATAATTTTGTAATCCATATTCACTTATTATTAGTTTGTGTAAGCAATTGAGCTCAAAAGTCAAATCTTCGCAACTAAAAGCTTAAAATTTTAGAAAATACAATAAATTTTTAAATACATCTGTCTAAGTAGCTTCAATTATATTACTATCTAATAATAATATTCATCTAATTCGCAAGCCCCGATAATTATAAAAACGAACACTTCTTCAACAAAAATGTTAAGAGTTGTGTCTAAAAATAACCACATGCAAGATCATTACAGATCCTTTGCCTAGTTGAGTACAAATATTTATTATTATCCATTACATTGATAAAAGATAATAGAGATGCAACTTTTGTTGAGTAACCACAAGTACCAAAATCTTACTCAAGATCTGTGTCAATATAATCACATAAGTTGTGGGAACTAAAAGTAAATTTGAATTACTTTAGGATTTAAATAAAGGAAATCAGTATCGAGCTGGATTAAATAACTGTTATAGTACTGAAATATCCAATATTGATGTATATAGTAATAACTTAATAGAAGGAAATCGTTGGTGAAGATAATAATAAATACAGTTGTTGATGAGATATGCAATATACTGTAACAATACCAGACTTCAAAAACCACTATCTCTCTTACAATTAGAAAATGTTAAAACATTGCTTGAAGGTAGTGAGGTGTTATATTAATACAAAACAAAAATGTCACCTATATTTAAGCGTGAGCTCTTGTTTCCCCCTACTCAAAAGCTTCTAGCTCATACGCTAAATTTGCTATAATAAAGAAAAAACGTTAAAGAGATATATCATCTTAAAAATAAACGAGCAGATTCAGGATACGAACAAGAAGATTGAAATCATATTCAGTCAGAATTTTAACGCAGATCAATGAAATAATTTGATAAATATACATTTCATATTACCTAATAATTCACATTTGATTCGAATTTTTATTAATATACTAGACTTAATTATCCAGTATTGCTATTATTATTTGAAGTGAATACAATAAGATATTAAATTTGTGTTAAATCACCTATTTTTGGTAGAATATTGAGTAAGTCATAGTAATAATAGTTAATTGAACAACTGTTTTAGTAAGTATGCGGTAGAAGATTAATTGAGTTGAGAGGTTTATTTTATGTTATTAATTTTGTTGAAACGAAATAATGTTAAGCTTGTCAGTATTTCCACTTCGCAAATAATTAACAAAATTCTCGAAAACGACTTCAACCATTTAATAGGTAAATTACTATTTTTGTGTTCAATATATATTAAAACATATTATTCGTATTTTAAATCACTTTATTCATTTTTTATAAATGTGTGTGTACTCTCTTATGTCATTTTATTCACTAATATGCGTTTTATAACACTCTGGACACAAATGATATCCTTTGCACGAACACACATATCTGCTATTACATTATTTGCAGCCGACACATTACGCACTTACTTTTGTATATACATGATAGTGTTTATATGCTTCTATTACTGGTCCTTTAATTGGGCTTACTACTGGTTGGTTACAACCTTCAATTTTTCGTGGTGTAGCTTTAATTTCATATTTTGTTAGATTTATTTTCATTTAATCAATTATGCTTTCAACATAATCCGTTATTTTAATTTCTTTATATTCTGGATGCAATAATTTCATCAAAGAAAACCCATTAACTAATATTACTTACATAAAATTAATTATTAATGGTAATGCAAAAAGTAGAAAACTTTAACCATGATATATACAAAATCAAAATTTGTGAAATAACCCTGTTAAATGTAAGAATTTGTAAGTTCTCGTGGTATTCCCAGAGAACAACCTGAAATAGTTCGTTACTACAATAATAATTATAAAGGAGTTGATTACGTAGACCAACTTACAAAAAATATTAAGTTTCCAGGACGATGTACTCGTTGGACCACAAGGATGTTTATTTATTTTATGTAAGTAATATTAGTTAATGGGTTTTCTTTGATGAAATTATTGCATCCAGAATATAAAGAAATTAAAATAACGGATTATGTTGAAAGCATAATTGATTAAATGAAAATAAATCTAACAAAATATGAAATTAAAGCTATACCACGAAAAATTGAAGGTTGTAACCAACCAGTAGTAAGCCCAATTAAAGGACCAGTAATAGAAGCATATAAACACTATCATGTATATACAAAAGTAAGTGCGTAATGTGTCGGCTGCAAATAATGTAATAGCAGATATGTGTGTTCGTGCAAAGGATATCATTTGTGTCCAGAGTGTTATAAAACGCATATTAGTGAATAAAATGACATAAGAGGGTACACACACATTTATAAAAAATGAATAAAGTGATTTAAAATACGAATAATATGTTTTAATATATATTGAACACAAAAATAGTAATTTACCTATTAAATGGTTGAAGTCGTTTTCGAGAATTTTGTTAATTATTTGCGAAGTGGAAATACTGACAAGCTTAACATTATTTCGTTTCAACAAAATTAATAACATAAAATAAACCTCTCAACTCAATTAATCTTCTACCGCATACTTACTAAAACAGTTGTTCAATTAATAGATTTTCGAATCTAAGCGCAAAATAATCAAACGAACTTGAGAAAATTATACTTGCAACAAGTTTTTTGACTTCAAGTGCTAGACTTAGAATAAAGGCAGATAGGACGTTATTTTTATGTTAAAATAATATTGTTTGTATACAGATTCAAAGTAATTTATTGTTGTGTACTAATTTACAGCGAAATTGAAATTAACCGTTAATGTAGCGTCCGTCGAGTTTCCTCATATTGATCTTAACTCTGGTTTTCAGTAAAATATTCAATTCTTTAAATCAGTTTACAACTTTATATTTCTACTTTTGCTAGAAAAATACTAAATTAATAAGTTCAACTTGTAAAATATTGCTAGAATAGCTTTTAGAACAAATGGATCTGCAGTATATTTCTAAATTCATATCTTAATTGATAATTCAACAGATATTAAAACATTTTAAATTATTTTGCTTCTAAAATTTAAAGTTAAATTTACTATTTTTGTCTTGATATATTGCGATACATCTGTGAATAAGTTGCATTTCTCTGTAATTTGTATCAACCATATTCAAATTAGGTCAATGATCTTATTTCAATTAAGTTATAAAAACCACCTCTGCTAGTAACTCGATTTTAATTTTAATTTTGACAACAAAAATTGAAATAATATTTCAAACTTACAAAGAATGTTAATCATGTTGCTAAAGATACTGACTCTGTTCTATATTTATTATTTAGTTCCAATCTTATTTCATAAAATCTAATTAAAGCTATAAAGTTATCCTTCTTTAGTGAAATATTATTATTTGAAGCAAAGTGAAATTGATATCACTTAGAACCAGAGTAATACTATTACAGATTATAATAAGATTTCGAACTCTCTAGCACCATATTTTTTCAATTCTAAAAATAATAAAAATAAAATATGTAGCGATTCAAATCAAGCGATATTTCGTGTTTGATTATATTTAATTGTGATATGATCACTGACAACAGATCCTGTCTCAGAAGTTCTGTTAACGTTCTAAATATTGTTGCTGTTTCTAAAGAAATTTATTCAAATTTAAGCTAGTTAAACTATAAGTGGAAGTTTAAAAACACACAACTGATGTTATCATCGTATTAAAAGAAAATAACAAGAAAAATATATATCCACTTCACTATTTCGGTTTTAGTTCAATGAAGAAAATTGTGGTATCACAAGACCAAATATCTATATTAGAATTTAAACACAGAAACTTATTCTAAGTAGCGTCAAGAAGGTTATAACACTATTTCAAACTATTTCAATTTTTATATTTAGCTCATGATGAAAATAGGACTTTAAGGATTAAGCTGTTTGTAAAAAACTAAAATTGTCAAGAAAATAGTTATATAGAATATTTACAGCCAATAAAAGACATTAAATAATATCTGTCAAAATTTTTAGAAAATATTGATGAATGAATTCTCAGTTTCGGAGAACTGTGGTAAATAAATTTTATAAGTCAGCTTACAATTCGAATGATTGGCGAACACTATTATATCAAAGAGTTAAAGAGGAAACTCGACGGACGTGATTTATAAACATCGACATTCAATTTTCACAATTACAAAAATATCGAAAAACCCAATCAAATATTTTTTGAGTTCAAATGAGGAAATACTTACATACTATGAGAGTAATAAAAATTGAACTCGTCAAAGTTGTAACAATACAACAAGAAGAAACAAAGATAAAATAGTAGTCGGAGTGAAAATGAAAAAGTTTAAATATTTATTCTTCATTACTGTTTGAGTATTATAAATGTATAAAATCAATCCTGAAATACTTCTCCTTCTCATACAATAAGATCGGCAGTGAATATGGTATTTCAAACATATTTTCGTGATGAATTCATATATTTTAATACCAAGTTATATTATGCTGTATTTGTAAAATATCACTGTGAGTCTGCTGAATCTAGTTTTTAGAGCAGACAAGTCATAGTGTCCTATTTCGCGAGTAGCTGGTTCAACGCCTTTTCGGTTTGTTTTTTCTTATCATCGATCAGTTTTTTCAGTTCTTCAACGAACTCGTTGTGTTAGTCGAAAGCGCTCTGCAGTTGCTGCCGATGTCCTTCGAAAATAAGTGTGTTGGCTTGGACGTAATAGTGCGGAAAACTTTCAACTATTTCTTTTAGGTGCTTGTTAGATTCGATCTCCACTTGTTAGTCGAAGCTAATTTCGTTGTCGAAATCGAGAAGCTAAATTAGTTAATCACTGGCTTGCACGCCTACTGATCCTAATCTTTCAACATTTCTTAAATTCAATCAAGTAGAAGTGGTATATATTTGTTAATTCATCTATTATATAGTTTAATGTATATTAATCTATTTCCGCCTCCAAATGAACATTTCTGTTCCAAATTTCAAGGTATCAGCTGTGAACATATCAAGAACAAGACCCGTTGTAGATTAATAGATGAGTTAATTTGACACCAAAAGCACTGATTAAAAGATTTTGCATCTGCTTGACGAAGATTTTGATTTATTGGAAGAGCCAGAGAGCCCTTAAATAGTTAGAAAGCATGAAAATAGTATAAGCGCTGCTCAAAAAACTATTAACACATCACTCACATAGAAATCAATTGAACAAAAAAGCAATATGAACAGCTCAACCCATAAATACTTTTCAATTCGCGACTTTGAACCAAATACAAAACGGGAAATAAACAGAATTCCAATTCACGAAGTTTATACGAGACAAGTGGACAATAAAACTATCCAAGATGAAATTGCAAAAGTTAAAGCTAGAATGCTCAAATTAAAAGACGAACAATAACAAGCTCAAGTTCAAATGAAATAAGTTGATTAACAAATTGATAAAATTTACACCAGAAGAATTGAAAAACAAACTCAATAAATCTAAGAACAGTAAAAAATTGAAGAAAAATAAGCACAAATTAACAAACTCAGAGAAGAAAATCAATTCCGCGAACTGCAAATCAAAAAGAAATAATTGGACGGTAAACTTAAAATAATTGAACAAAAGAAAATTTAAGCCCAAGAAGTACGTATCGCTAGTTAATTAGTGAGACAACAAAATGTCAAAGACTATGAAGAAAACATTAGAGCTAAAAGAGAACACACAGCTGAAATCAGAAAATGGTAACCAACATGGTAAGGCAGAATGGAAACAAAAATCGAAAATATTAAAACATAATATTACAAAGACCAATACGCAATGATTTAAAAAGTTGAGGCTGAAAGAGCAGAATTTATAGAGGAACTCAATAAGTTACAATAGGAAGAAAAAGTTCTGTTAGAACAAACTTTGAAAGTAAAAGAAAAAAGAAGTATTAAAATTTAGAAATTAGATGCAATGCTAACCGGATCAGATTTGTGAACTTATTTATAATTATTAACTTGTCACTTTCCTGGTTTGCCAAGTTTTTATGGCGGACCTCCAAAACTGATTTTATTCATCCCCATTTTTTCTTTCATTTCTTCTTCTCTAGCTTGAATTAAATCAATTATTTTTTGCTTTTATTCATTTGTAACTTCTTAGTTATTCAAAATTATGATTGAGCTAAGTTAACTTTCTAATACTTAATCAATATACGAAGTTCTACAAAACGGATTTCCTTCAACATTCAAGTTTTAAAAGTTAAATTTGTCGATTCCTTTCATTAGTGTAGATTGTTGTGTAATTTTATTATTTCCTATATCAAGGCTTTTTAAGTTTTTGTACTAAACTAATCCATCTAAGATTTCAAGTCCTCTTAAGCTGGTACCATTTAACTGCAACTCTTATAAGTATTTTAATCCAAGTAAAGCATCATTTGATATATTTATAAATGAACAATCGTTCATTATTAATTATTTCAAATTTACCAAAAATGAAAAAGATTGAGATTGAAGAGCTTTACATTATTTTGTTCCAGACAGATCTAATTTTATCAAATTAAGGAATGATGGTGGATTCAAAGGTTTCTTTAGGAGAACTATTGGGTTATTTTGAAGTATTAATTACGTGAGCGTGTCTGAAACTATTTCTGGAAATGGATCAGAGATTAAGTTATTGGAAACGTCCAACACTTGAATATTCTTTGGTACTGCCAATTGCTTAATTCTGTTACCTCTAACTGAGAGATTAACTAATTTATGTTTAAGTTCAAAAGTTAGCAAGGATTATAGATTAGTACAATCTAGGACTATTGAATCTTGGCATATAATGCCAGTTTATTCAATGAGTTAGTTTGTAATGCATTAGGTAAATGAATCCATTGATTTTTAGTTTTCAGTAAGTGATATTACAGTTGAGTTGTAAAATTATAGCTTTTAAAGATATAATGCAATTTCATTGATTTCTCCTGTAAATGTGTTCAAATATTTGATATCTGGAGATTATTTTCTTAGCGATTACAGCAGCGAAACGTTGTATTAATTATTATTTACTTAGTTGATTATAGAAAGCATTTCCAATTATTAGAACTATTATAGCTGTTATATGGCAAAGTCAACTGAGAAGTTTTAAAGGTTGTCAATTACAAGATATTTTATCTAAGATTATTTCCATTGTGTATTATTGGTGATGCAATTGCACGCAGAGAGACCAATTAAATCCAGATCAAGCTATAATAAGTCGTCAATTACAGCAAATGTGTTTGAAACGTCTAGATATTTCAGTTTCAGTTTGATCCCTAATGTTTAAAAGTAGTGGCAGTTGGTTAAATTCAAGCTAACAAGATTTTACTGTTTGATCACCTGTAATGGTAGTGCGAGCATAGCTTAATTTGAGTAATTAACTATTTTGCTCTGTTATTGCGTTTAACAATTCGATAAAGATTCACTTTGGTTTTCAATTTGCAATTCGTAGTCGTCAAAGAACAGAGAATTTATTTCAATAGTTCGAGAACATATTTTACTTCCGTTTAACACTTCTAAGTTCTTGAATTAGTTCCTAATAAGATTTATTGGAACGTTTATTCCGAAACAGGTAAGTTCTTTAAGTGATTATTTGCATTTTTGGTCAATTTAGTTGAACCAGGAGGTAGCTTGTAAATTGGTGAATGAAATATCAAGTTTAACAACTGGTGAGGAGATACTGAGTTATTAAAGCGGGTTGTTGGACAAATCCAGCTCAATGAGCGTTTATGAGTCGAAAGTCGCTGTTTTGAGCTGGTTGAAGCTCAAATTCAAAGATTCGTGGTTCAGCTCGGGAACGGCAGTGAGCCCGCAGTTGTGCAGATCGTTGCTTCCCGGTGTGATATAATTTACCTGTGTATCGTAATTTTAATTAAAAACGTCTATTTATTGTTATATATTGTTCAAGAACTGCGTTATTTACCCCCTGAAGCCCTCAGCGCTCAGAATGCTCTTCTGCAGGACCAAATAAACCGGTTGAACGTACACTCCGTTTTAAAAGTTGTATTATTTGCAAATTACTCTGAACATTTCTCCGTTTGAGCTTGAAATCCTTTCGTAGCGCCCGTTGATCATGAAGTCTCTGAATTCGCAGAACGAGTTGAAGTTTTCGTCGGTCAAAACGACCGTTTCCGTGTTCTTGTTGAAGTGGTCCTGGAACTTTTTAACGTCGTACTCAACTTTCCCGTTAATAATCTCAATTTCTTCGAGCAAAAGCTGCTTCATCTTTTTGCTCATGAACTCGTTCTCAATTTTTATTACTGTTTAATCGGTTGTTGACTTGAACTGGAATTAATTTATGTTTTCAAATGCAGGTTTTACCAAGCTGCCCCTTTCCAAAACGGAGGCGAAATCTGCAACGTTGAACTGGAACTTCATCATCTTAATTATCTGGTGCTCGAAATCAATCAGGAGTTGGAGCAAATCAAGCGCGTTCTGATAGTTGTTTTGCGTTTCGTTGATCAAGTTTTGCTCCACCTCGTTAATGTAATTCTGGGCTGAGAATTGCTTCCTCAAATCCTGCAAATCGTTCTTCAAATTGTATATAGATTTTCTGAGCTGCAACTAATTGCTCTACAGAATTTATGTTGTCTAGAAACAAGCCTTGTACTTCGAAAACCAAAACTTCTGGTTAATAATGGAAGTATCCCAGCTAACCTGCTGATTTACTTCACTGTCATTCTAAAACTAAAGATTCCTGAAGAAGCGGTTCGAAACCTAATTACGACCCTGGAAATCGATTTACTTCAACAAAGGAAATATGAACGATAGTCTCTCCAAATCCTGATAACAGGTGTTTTCCAGATCAATGTAATGAAGGGAAGCTCCAGGCAAAATTTCTTTCAACAAACAGTTTTACAAAGACAAAAATTTAAGATTTGGAGTGTTCGCCGTTTCCACTATCTATATTTTGGTATTATTCAAGTTTAATACCTGCAAAGTGTCTTGTTTGAAATCTATTCTAGTCACTGGATTGAATGACAACGAAAGAATTTCTAAATTAGGTATTGTTGCTATCTATTCAGTATTCGAGATTAAATTATCATCTAAAAATAAAAACTTAACATTTTGCAATGAACTAACCCCTTCTAGAGTAGTTATATGACATCTTGTTAAATTTAAATAAGTGATTGTGTGCGGATTTAAAACTGCAGTAATTGACCTGTGTGAAGGTGACAAAAATGCTTAATACACCCCTTCTTTATTTTAGGCAGATTATTATATAACTGAAGATGTTACTTAATAAAGTGATGTTAAAGTGTTATAGTCAGGTGATTGCATAATTTGGTGTGGGTTGATTTATATATTAAATAAAGTATTAAAATTACTCTTATTAATTTCACTAAACTCCACTTCATAACCACACTACAAAATGAATACTGAACCAACAGTAAATATTATTAGCTTTATAATAAGTGGGTGGGTAAATAACTTCGGTTTTACTGTTATGTTATCAGCGGCTCTAACTATGATGCACGGAAAAGTCCCTGTATCAGCCGTTTTATTATGCGATATTATGCCTTGCTTTTTAGTTTAGCTAGTGTTACCATTTTGTATAGATAAAATAAGCTATCCAATAAAAGTAGTTACAATAGTAATTTGTGCATTACTTGGATTCATTTTAGCTATATTTGCAGATGTTTCTGTAATAATTGCGTTGGTTGGTGTTGCTTTCCATTCATTCTCTCAGGGACTAGGTGAAATGACATTTTTAGCATATTCAACCAAATTTTCGCCAAAATGCGTCAGTGCGTTCAGCAGTGGAACTGGTCTTGCTGGAATAACAGGAGCTGGTATCTTTGCGATTTTATCAGATTTACTCCACTTAGATTTGAAGGTAATATTATATATTTTCCTTCCGGTGCCCTTATTTATGTTGTTATCGTATTATATAAGTAATCCAAAGCTATCTCCTGGTTCTGATAATCCTGAGTTGCTCACTACTGCAACTACAACCGAATAGGCCGTTTAAATCCCAGATAAGTCTTTCAAGGCCAAGTTGAAATCCTTAGGTCCAATTTTACCGTTAATTCTTAGTTTGCTTTTAGTGTACTTCTGTTAGTACTTGATAAATCAATCAGTGAACGCGGTTATCAACTTTCCAGGTAAATATGACTGTAAGTTTTACACTTTCAGTTAGTTCTCTTGTTAGTTTGGGGTATTTCTTTCCCGTTCTTCCCTCCCCCTGTTCAAAATCCCCTTCAACTGCGTGTTTATCCCCTCTATCTTCTAGTTATGTAATCTTATTTTGTTCTGCTTTGAGGCAATTTACAGTTTCATTCCTTCATTCTGGCTGATGTTGGTTCTCGTATTTTTCGAGGGCATTTTCGGAGGGCTCGTGTACAGCAGCTCAATGCACTGGATCAGCGTCATCTCGAACAACGAAAACAAAGAGTTCAGAATGGGAATAATTTGCGTTTTCAACAATCTTGGGATTCTGGGGGCGAGTTGTCTCGGGTTCTGGCTCGAACCTTTTTTGAGGGAAAAATAGAAATGATTATTCCACTTAGAGTGACATAAAAATGTATCCTGAAGTGGAAATGGCCTATTTAAACTGTCAGTTCTGTAAGCTAACGGCTCAACTCAGTGCTACTACTAATCCCAGACAGGTGATTACTAATTTATTGATATCATTCTGTTAGCAAACTTATTTTATGCCGACATGTCCATTTCATTATTATTTCATTTGATTATTTTGTTTTTAATCTATTTTAAACACTATATTGTAATTCTTTTCCAATTCTTTCATCGTTTTTAAAATAATTGATTTAACAAAAATATTATATTACTACATTATATAGAAATTGTAACTAACCCACTTCAAATTATAGTGATGAGTAAGTAAAATCACTATTTAATAAATATTATTTCAATTTTGTATGTGTAAATATATTAGAAAATTATATATAGCTTAATCAAATGTGCAAATTCCAAATTTAGTTTGTATTTTATATAATTTAATTTCAGTAAGATATGTGAAGCTAAATTTATAACTGAAATGAAAATATAGCAGTAACATTTTACATATTGTATTTTACAATATTTGGTAATATAGACGTGGGAATTTTGTGATTTGAACGATTTTATGTTCTATTTGGAGTGTGAAATGTATGTTATATTGTTATTTTTATATAATTTTAATAAATGTAATTTAGTTAACATGAAACAGTTTCTCGCGCAAATTACCAACCATAAACTGGCGCAATTATTTTGAACTACTTTTTGAGCTATGGACAATATGGAATATATAATAGTGTTGTAAGACGTCACTTCATAATGAAATATATATTTGTCAGAATTACCTTATTAACTATCTTTATAACCTTCAGTCACTACAGTTATTCTAATTGACTGAAAATTAGTCAGAATATGTGTTCTTATTTGCTAGAATATCGACATATCGTGGATGCAGGGATTTCTTGGCAGACATCAAATTTCAATATTCAAGGAGCACAAATTTCCACCAATATTAAAAATATTTATTCAAAAATTAGCATATATATTGATATATAATATTGTAAAATATTTCACTTCCATCTCTCCTTCTTCAGAAGTTATTGAATTAGTTAAGAACGAATTTGACATACTAAATCTTAAAAAATATGAAGCTACAATTTTTTATAATTATATATTTAGTACACACATATGTCAACGAATAACATATTAAAAAATAGCCAAAATTAATGATTTTAGTAAACATGTTTTTATGTCACTCTAAGTATTATTCCTATTCATTTAATCGTTAACTTGATTTTAATTGTAAGAACATATTGTAGTTGGATACAAAAAATATACTTAGATTTGAAATGATTTGAATAAGTAAATAGTACTTAGATTTAGAATTATTAATTGAGAATTTTACGAAATTATAGCTGATTTGACTTTATATAAATTATTTATTTTCGAATACAATAAAATTGTGATACTTTGATTATAGAATACATTTTAGTGGGACAGCACATTATATGCTGCATACACTAAACCACAGCACAAAGAAAAATCACACCACCTCACTCTTTTAATTATGTTCATCATCGCTTCTGCTATGCAAAAGGATTTCCATAATCATGCCACCCTTGAGATGTTAAAGAACATCCCAGACATGACTTGGACTCCATCTATACCACACAGATTCACTGGTGTGTCCGAAGAATCTCTCCGTGGAATGCTCCTCACAATGGGCAAGCAAGCTAGTACTGAAAAGACTACCCTTGTTGGTGCCGCTCCAGCTGCTTTCAACTGGTAAAATACTGCTCCAGAATGTATGGTTGTTCGTGATCAAGGTCAATGCGGCTCCTGCTGGGCTTTCTCCTCTGTCGGTCCATTCTCTGATAACCGTTGCTTCTCCAAGAAGGATGCTAAACGTGTTGTTTATTCTGAATAATACATGGTTTCCTGTGATACTAATAATCTTGGTTGCAATGGTGGTTATCTCGCTAAGGATTAAGCCTTCCTTAAGAAGACTGGTGTCCCAACTGATAAATGCGTTTCTTATAAGTCTGGTTCTAAGGGTGTTACTGGTAAGTGTCCAACCACTTGCGATGATCAATCTGCAATTGTTCTTGTCAAGTCAACCAAGTTTGAAGACGTCTGTACTAGTGAAGAATCTATCAAAGTTGGTATAACACAAGGTGCTCTCTAAACTGCTTTCACAGTTTATTCTGACTTCATGTACTACAACAGTGGTATATACCAGCACAAATCCGGTTCCGTTGAAGGTGGCCACGCTGTTACCTTTGTTGGTTATGGTGAAGAAAGTGGTGTTAAGTTCTGGGTTGTCCGTAACTCATGGGGTAGCTCATGGGGTGAAAAAGGCTATTTCAGAATTATCCGTGGTAAAAACGAATGTGGAATCGAAGATTCTTGTTTCCTCACATCAGTATGATTGATTCATCCTATATTTATATATTTTATACATAAAGTTAGTTTTTTTATTATATTTTGTATTTTCATACACTCTCATAATTATTATGAAGATCTCATATTACAATTAAACTTGGATTACTCATTATATAATAATTGAATAAATAATTATTAAAGGACTCAATCTTCTTCTACAAGCCTCAAAGATTTCAGTTTGTGCTATTTCTTCATGGATCTTGATAGCGCTGTTACTTTTATGATGTATAGTATAAGATAGTATGTGCACACATATATAAAAGTAGCTCCTAAACAGGACAAAAGCACATAAACATGGAACATTGTCTAGTTAGTTTACAAATGAACCCAATAATCTATTTCCATGTTTTCAGCATAATCATTTTGGTCCATGATAATGAATTAGTTGAATAGCGCTGTATCTATTGAGTTTTTAAAAGTACTGTGGTCGCCAAGCCAACTTTGATTTCAAAAAATACTAACTATTTCAAAACTATTTTTTGTATTAATTTTAACTATATATTAACTCAATGTTTAGTAGCGTCTCCTTTCTATTTTATTACTTCTTCTAACCTTTTGGGCATAGAGTCAATCAAATGATTGATGATATCTAACGAGATTTACTCCAACGCCCTCTTTACTTCTTCATTTAATAAGTCATATGTGGTACATTCTTCAGGGGAAATGTTTGACTTCAGTGGATTCCAGCAGTGAAAAAGTGGATTTAAGTCTGGACTCATTACTGGAAAGCGATAGACTCAATGTTGTTAGCAGTATAAAAGTTTTTCATATACTTACTAAATGTGTCGGGGCGTTATCTTGTTGCAACTTCAAGTTATGCTATTAAGTGATGGAAGTGTAACTTGTCTGAGAACTTAAGAATTGACAATTGAATTCATGGTCGTACCCACGGCATAAACCATAATGGACCCTTATATCTATAGCTAATCGTACTATAGATCATGCACGAAAACAGTCCATATTTTACACTTCGAGAAAATACTTCGGATTCCACTCGTCTTTAGGTGTTCTGAGCACTCTACTCGCTCGATTTGCATAGCATTTTGAGCGATACTCATCGTATACTAAAAAGTTCTCCAATATTCAATTGGTTGTTTCAGGTTCATTCGAGCAAAGTTCAAACTTTCCAATTTATGCTTTTCGGTAAGTTTTGGCTTTATCTTAGCAACATAGAAGCTTAAACTGAATTTGGCCAGGAGACGAGATACCGTTGTTAGAGACATGGAAATTCCACGAAGGGCTTAGTATTTTTCAGCATGATTCGTCGAGTTTCGAATCTATGGCTCTGGCGATATTTAACAACGCGAAAATCTCAGCTTAGTCAAATTTTCTGACACTATTATCGGCATGAGAAGCTTCTAGCTTGCCTGTAACTTCAAAGTGCTTAAAAATGGAATAAACAGTTTGGAGACTACATTGAAGGCAACAAGCAATGTATTTCTTGGTTGCAACAGTTTGTGATTCTGTTTCTCACATTCTCATCATTATGCGACGCTCTTGTATTGTGATCCGTCGGCTTCGTGTGTGCTTCGTCATTTGAAGGATGAAGTGAAAAAGAAATGAACCGCAGAATTAATTGAATATGTTATAATTAGCATAAATACAGTGATTTAATTTTCAAGCGCAATTATTACATAAACATTTGTTAAAATCAAAGTTGGCTCGGACACCACAGTAGTATCAGTTGTTGTTAAAATTATTTACTTTGTGTTGATCGAATAATCCGGTATATCAAGCACAAACGATGGATATACTTTATCGGTTACCGAATCGTTAATAAAGCCAATCATAGCCTGGGCTGGTCTTGTCGTCAAGTATTCGCAGTGTTCTAGATCCTTTGTTATGGTAATATCAATTGTGAGTTGTGTTTATGAGTTCCAAGTTGCAAGAATTGAGGACCAACATGTAACTTTTACATTATCGATCATCTTTCTGTAGCTAACTACAACATTTCCATTCGCATCTGTTACAAAAAGGTTCTAAAATATTACCAGATCGTGCATTTCCTCAGTATTTAAAATCTATTGAATTTGATTGGGTAAATTTGGATTTTTTGTTCTGGCCATGTACTGAACTATATTCGTCTCGAATGAAAATTAAATGCTTTAATATGCGACAACGTTTAGATCCGAACCTTTTGATTAGATTTGGATGTAGGCGAAGTACTTCGGGTTGGTAATACCCGCGATTATGGCCGCGTACTTGTTCTTCTCGGCGTCGGAGATCGTGCCGTAGAGCTGGATCTCCACGACCTGGATGAAGGCGGTCGTGTGGCTGAAGCCGTCGGCGGAGTCCTCGATCTGGACGCGCTGGGTGCCGGACACCATCTTGAGCGCGACCCCTCTTTGCTGCACGTTGATCCCGATGGAGGCCCTGAGCGGGATGCGCTTGGAGATCGTGGCGAGGGCGTTCGCGTCCGTGAAGCAGTACTTGAAGTAGCCGGAGGTGCCTGCTTGGGGCTCCAGGGCGAAGCTGGTGGAGGCGTTGGCGGGCTTGTAGACGTAGGTCTGGGCCGTGTCGTTGTACTGGATCGAGATCGAGGCGTTCACCTGCGTGAGGCCCGTCATCTGGGGGCACTCGTCGTTCACGGCCGCCCAGTAGCACACCTGGTTGGGCTTCAGGACCACCTTGGACTCGAAGGCCAGGGCGTTGATCCTGTCCTGGTGGAAGCAAGACGTCCGGTTCTCCTCCACGCGCCCGACCTTCCCGCACACGCACTCCGTGTAGCGCGAGGTGGACTCGATGCGCATCTTGACCTTCGTGGAGAGCTGGAAGTTCAGGTCCGTGCACTTGGTGTCGAGGCACTGGATGCAGACCTGCTTGGTGCTCTTGTAGTCGAAGTCGTACACGAAGCCGTAGGGCTTGTAGGGCGTGGCGAGCGAGTCGAACTGGTCCAGCTGGGCCGTCACCTTCACGCCCTTGGGGAAGAGCTCGCAAGCCGGGTTGTCGTAGGAAATCAGGTTGAAGCAGATCGTCTTGTTCGAGGGGAACAGCACCGCCTCTGTCTCCAGCGAGTAGCAGTCTTTGACCTAAATGAAGTCGGTCAAAATGGTCGGCAGGGCGCCAAGAATTTAAACAAATAGCATTGTATCGAAGTGGTATATTACTATTTTAAACAACAATAATCTTTAATGCTTATATAATAAATAATTCTATTAAACATTTTTTAAATATTTTTTAAATTATTATAATACATATTTATATTTTTATTTAACAATAAGGTGACACTAGAATGTAGCATTATTTCAGTTTTGTTAATTAATTAATGTAATTAATGCATATGTAATCATATTTTTATATATTTTCTTAGATCAAATGATAACCTAAAAGAATAGCAATAATACATCATAGTAGTGTAAATATGTATTCATTTGTCTTAATATTTAACCAACTCATAGATTGCAGAAGAAAGAATATGATATTTTCGTTCAATATTCATGAAATATTTTTTTAAATACTGTGATCGTAAATAAAGGCCAAAATTTCTGTTAAAATGAAAATGGTTACTATAAATTGTTCAATTATTGTTCAATCAATTTGAGAAATCTTTCACTATTATTACTGGATGAATTGAATGTTTTAAAAGGGTAAAAAGAGGTTTAACATTTACTTTCAACCATTTTATAACCAAGAAGATAAACAAAAAAATAATGTAATGATATGTGAAATATACAGTGTATATCACTATGTATAAACATTATTTGTCTCAATAACAGCCAGTAAACTAGTAATCATTTTATTGAGCAGTTACCTCGGTGTATTCTGTTTATCATTTATTGATATGATATTTGATTTAAGTTAGTTTTTAAACTTCAAACTTTTTGATTGAATTTAATCTAATTAGAAATTAAACCTTCTGATTCCCTTTATTCGGTTCAAAATTAGTAAGTCTGCTTTACTAGGCTCTGCTTATTCACTTATATTATAATTAGCGAAATTTGCATGATTTTTTACAAAATCAAAATCAACTATTTTATTTGCAGACATATCTATAACAACAAGTTATTTGTATTCGCTTATAGGTGAAATATCAATTATTGAATTTTTGTACATGTGTAGCAATTCTAAATAATTCAATTCAGCTAGAGCCTCAATCTCAACAATATTGTTTTTGTTTATCTATAATGATTTGAGTTGGTGAAAATTCTTCAAAATTGATATATCGTTTATTTAATTTCCTGAAATATCCAGTAATTCAAGCTCTTCTAACTTGCGTAATTATAAAATGTTTTGCAAACGATTTCCACCTAAATATAACACTTTTAGATGTTATAATTCGTTGAGCCCATCTAATTTGCAGAGCTCGTTTTTTCTTAAATCAAATTCAATTAATTTAGTTAAATAATTTATTCTATTAGTATTTTTAAGCTTGTTTTAATAAAGATCTAGTTTTGTTAACTATTCTAGGAACGAAATTGCCCAAATATTATTAATTTACTTACTTGGTAAATTCAATATCTAAAGTTGTTTTAATGCTGAAGTGTCTAATTAAGCATGCCATGGAATTTCAGTTTCTATTCGTAGCTTTAATAATAACTTTAGTTCATATAAGGATGCAACGGTAAGAACTTGACCTGAAGATAACTGATCGATTATTTACTCTCGTGTTAAGTCTTGCATTTATAAGAAAGGAGTGAAATATTATTACTTTAATTTTAAATTTATATAAATCATTCTTCTTCAACAATTAAAATCTTTAATTTTTGCTTCTTTTTCAATTATCTCGAGATAGCTGTTGCTTTTATTACATACTAAATTAGATAATAAGTACAAACATATAAAAATGTTAATGCCAAGCACGAAATTAAAACATATATTTATACCAAGTTCTAATCCATTTACAATTTAACCCAATTATCGATTTCCATGTTTTCTGCATAATCATTTGAGTCCATGATTATAAACTGGTTAAATAACGCCAAGTCAATTTGGTCTTTCATGGAAGTATTTGTAGTCGTTAGAACAAAAGAGGTCTAGTTAATGGAATAGTTTGCTACATTTAACACGAAGCCAGGATAAGCTGTATCTGAGGTGGAGCTATTAATGAACCCAACTATCGCCTGGACTGGTTTTGGAGTAAGATACTCACAACGTGATAAATCTTTGGCTGGAGTGATATCAACTGTTAGTTACGTGATTGAGTTCCAAGTTGCCTTTACAGCGGACCAGCAGCTAACTTTCACGTTATTAAACTATTTTCTGTAACTTATTATTACATGTCCGTTTCCATCAGTAATAAATAAATTTTCGTGAATCACCAAGTCAGCAATGTTTTCTGTTTACAATATCGTTTAAATTTAATCTGGTAATGTTGGATTCTTGAAGCGCGCGATATATTGAACAGAGTTCGTTTCAAAGGCGAATGTTTGGTTTTAGTAAGCGACAACGTTCAGATCAGTAGCCTTGGACTATATTTAAATGTAGGCGAAGTACTTTGGGTTGGTAATGCCCGCGATTATGGCCGCGTACTTGTTCTTCTCGGCGTCGGAGATCGTGCCGTAGAGCTGGATCTCCACGACCTGGATGAAGGCGGTCGTGTGGCTGAAGCCGTCGGCGGAGTCCTCGATCTGGACGCGCTGGGTGCCGGACACCATCTTGAGCGCGACCCCTCTTTGCTGCACGTTGATCCCGATGGAGGCCCTGAGCGGGATGCGCTTGGAGATCGTGGCGAGGGCGTTCGCGTCCGTGAAGCAGTACTTGAAGTAGCCGGAGGTGCCTGCTTGGGGCTCCAGGGCGAAGCTGGTGGAGGCGTTGGCGGGCTTGTAGACGTAGGTCTGGGCCGTGTCGTTGTACTGGATCGAGATCGAGGCGTTCACCTGCGTGAGGCCCGTCATCTGGGGGCACTCGTCGTTCACGGCCGCCCAGTAGCACACCTGGTTGGGCTTCAGGACCACCTTGGACTCGAAGGCCAGGGCGTTGATCCTGTCCTGGTGGAAGCAAGACGTCCGGTTCTCCTCCACGCGCCCGACCTTCCCGCACACGCACTCCGTGTAGCGCGAGGTGGACTCGATGCGCATCTTGACCTTCGTGGAGAGCTGGAAGTTCAGGTCCGTGCACTTGGTGTCGAGGCACTGGATGCAGACCTGCTTGGTGCTCTTGTAGTCGAAGTCGTACACGAAGCCGTACGGCTTGTAGGGCGTGGCGAGCGAGTCGAACTGGTCCAGCTGGGCCGTCACCTTCACGCCCTTGGGGAAGAGCTCGCAAGCCGGGTTGTCGTAGGAAATCAGGTTGAAGCAGATCGTCTTGTTCGAGGGGAACAGCACCGCCTCTGTCTCCAGCGAGTAGCAGTCTTTGACCTAAATGAAGTCGGTCAAAATGGTCGGCAGGGCGCCAAGAATTTAAACAAATAGCATTGTATCGAAGTGGTATATTACTATTTTATATCTCTATATATGTAATAAATACATCATATCTATGATGAAATATAAATATGTGTTAAAAATATAAACAATATAAATAATTAATTATTATTAATTATTATTTCTATAACCTATATAATATGATTGTGTATTTTATATCATTAGATGATGCAATATGTATACTTACGACGATAATGATTCTTGAATTATGTTACGATGCTAATATTAATATGTAAAATTTTCAAATGTAAATTTTTAATGTTTGTTCAATTTTCAAATTGCAGAAAATAGCTTATAAAAAGATTATAAAAAATGACTGATATAACTGTTACCTTATCAATAAATATTATAATATATTACAATAAATAGATTAAGATCAAACTTTAAATTGTACATCTATCTATTATTAAATTTAAAAGAAAGGAAATCCGATCAGAATTAGAAAAAATGATATCGAGAAAAATGATAACTAAAGTAATCTTACGTTATCTCCAACCACAAATTGTGTAATTACAGTGGTGGGCCCTCGAAATGCTTTTTTGAATTAGGAAGAAGAATGAAGTTTATTATTTGAATCTTACTTATATCACTGCCCGGCTCAATAATGAGTGTGTTCTCCCTCCTCATCAATACACTCATTAACTCTATTTACTATTGATTTGTAAAGTGCTTCAATCACATCAAGGCCTGGTTGAGCCTTGGATAGCTGTGCTACAATAATTAACGTATATAACTCTGTATATACTTCAATAATAAGTTTCAACTTTACCTAACGTTGTATAATTTAACAATCAAGAAAATTGATTTCTCATTATGAAATGGAAGTGGAAGATCATAAGTAAAATAACTGTTGTTTTAGAGTAGCATCAATATATTATTTAATGCTGGGCCCGACTAACCCACTTGATTCCATTCTTCAAGAAACAAAAATGCATTCATTATTTGAATATTGAGAATGAAAGCGACTATAACTACCTGAATTATAATTCTAATTAAGCGAAGTACCAATACTTCATCTTGAGCTCCCGGTTGAGATTGAAAGAAAAAGTCCTCCATTGTTTTTCGTGATTAAGAAATACCTAAAATCGTTCAGATTGGCCCAGTTGAAGATGAACACCGAGGTCCTCTGCAGGTCCAGTGCTTGCGCTACTAGTTATAAATTACATATTGCGTCCGTATACCAATCATTGGATCCTCTTATTCTTTTCTCAATCAGGCTTAACTACCATATATTTTCGAGATAAAATCTTTCATAAATTAGTTTTGTTGACTAAAACGTAGAAATTACACAGGGACATCTTAAACAAGTGATATAACTAGTTCAGATTGGTACAATATTTTATGAATTCATCCGTTGGACCCAGAAATGAAGAGAATACAAACGCTTCAGAACTGCCTAAGTTTGTTAAGTGAATTAGTTGACCTTCCCTAAACATCTTCTACCGCGTTTATTTTGTCATTGCCGTCCTTTTATTGCATGTGGTAATTTCTATTTTTCCTTTTTGGAATATTAAATACCGACTTTGAATAGTCGATTATGGTCTAATACGATCGAAATCATATTTTTGGCCCTCTTGTGTTAATGAGTAGTTCATGAATAATCTCCAACTTGAGATTATTTATTGGAATTTGTCATCCGCATTAGAAGTGGCAAAATATTTTAATATATAATTACTCACATAGTAAACAAGAAAAAGCAATTCCACCTCCCATAACTGTACATATATAATTACAAATATGTGCCTTATATAAATTCCCGATTATAAATTAATATCACTCGTCAAATTTATAAAACTCTTCCATTTTCACCAGGTCTTGGAACGTCATTGCGTTGTAGAAATCTGGGATGATGACTCTGAATCCTTCCATTTCTCTGATGACGTCTTCGTTTGTGCTGATTTCTGTGGTGATGCAGTCGGTGATGAACGAGTTGTCTCTGTCCACTTGGTGCTCATATTACAGTAATGGTGATTAATGCTCGGTAATCTATGTGGTGAGTATTTCGGTCGTTTCTAGTTTCATTTCGTTGGCGAGTTTTGTTTTTTGGCATAGTTCTTCTCTTTGTTGCATCAGCAAATCAAGGTTCTTTTTGAGTTCGGCTTGAATTTGTTCTTTAACGTTTTCTTGTTTCTTTTGCGTTTGGATGTTTTTCTTGAGTTCTTCGTTTATTTTCTCCGTTTGTTTTGAGATTTGGACGACGACCGGTTTTATTTACTAAAAAGGGACCCTCGGCGGCTCCGTTCTGTTCGTCTCCTTGTACACCTGTCGTTTTGCGTTGTTGAAGGCGATGGAGAAGGTACTCCGGTGGTACTCCTTGGACAGGTTGTCCTTTATGTGCTGCTGGAACTGCTTGTCGAGGATGATGTCCTTCATGGCCGCGTCCTTAATCAAGTCCTTCATCATCTGCAAATCGTCCTTCTCCATCTGCGCATTCAAACTCCGCTGGAAGGTCTCGAAATACCAGTGGTACAATCGCCACCGGTCCAACTTCAACCGGTCAGCCACCTCCTACCACGGGAAATTCTATATTTGTCGCACTGTGTTGTCCAATAAATTGTGATCGTTCACATATTCCTCCGCTGAACCGTTATTATTGTAAGCCGCATATTCTGCAAGCATCTAGATGATTATGTTCTTATCTAGCACTTTCCGGGTTGGTTAGACATTCATCTCAAAAGTGGAGTGTAATTAATTGTAAACTGCAAATAAATGCGAATTCACACAATATAACAACAAATTTTCAATAATCACACTATTTTAGTAGACTCAATCATTATGAATAACCTAAATCAACCATTAACTGCATAGTTACATCTTATTAACTATTCTATATTTGATTTCAATAATTTAGTAAAATTTAGAATTCTACTACATAACCTCGAATTGAGACACCCACCCCCTTTCGAATTGAGACACCCAAAGTGCTTACAGACATCTTCGATTTTTATATGTAAAGGTGTCTATAACTGAACTACAAAAGAGGTTGTAAGTGAATGAACATTGTAAATCTCTTTTGTATTTACTAATTTTTTTGAGCTTTTGAACTTTGTATGACCATAAAAATATATTATATGCTACTTAATCTTCTATATAATGGTAATTTATGCAAATTAGATCAAGAAACTAGAAATTTGATAAAATTTTCAGAATATTTTTGGAAAAGGTGTCTGTAACTGAAATGGAAAACCAAATCTGACACAGGAAATATACCAAACTGAGCCAGATTTGCTCTCACTTATAGACACCCTGGCCATTTTTGAAAATTGCTTGGTGGTTCGAGGTTATGTACTAATAATAACATGATATAATGGATAACAATAATAACATGATAAATACTAACATGACACTACTAATAAGCGAAAATACGATCCTTCTGAGTGAGGTTATGAAGTATTTTATGAAATTTTGACTTATTGCTTTTAAGTGAGTAGTTATATCAGTTCACTCTTTTGATGCATCTGTAAAATATCTACTCAATAAACAATTACAAGAACATTTTTATGATATTTTCATAAGTTCTTTACTTTGTGTAGGTTTTATATTAAACAGTGACAATTGATATCAAGATATAATAGAAATTGTAGAAGATAGGATTTCAATATAAATGATAGATTTGAAAATAATGATGAATTTAGGAATATTCAGTATAAATTTAATATATTATCATTATAACGTTAAATAATTTACATATTTTGTTTATTTCACTTCAAATGTTAATGTTGTTAAACATCAGAAATGAGTTGGTAAATGTTTTATCAAATCAGTTAGAATTATAAAATTGCTATAATTTAAGAACATAAGCGCTTCTATTTTCGACTAACTAATCAATATGCTTAAATCTAGTATCATCAAACATTACAGATTGTAATTCATTTCCAAAGAGTGTGAAGTTTTCCATCTAGTTGGACGCTTTTAATTTATTGAGCACCCCGTATACTCCACAGATAATAGTTACCGATTTCAATTACTCCACCACAGAATAGATTTGTGTCCAGTGTTTAGACCCGGTTTGCAAAAGCCTGAACTTCCAGCTGTCCACGAAAGTCAAATTCAGAATAGAGACCACGTCCAGGTTCACCGAGTGCGTGTGCGGCAAGATCGAGAGATTCGAGGAAAACAGAAACGAGTGCTTTCACGAAGACCGGATCAACGACCAGGACTTCGAGTCGAAAATAATACTGGAGCAAACGCAGGTGTGTTATTGGGCGGCGGTGAACGACAAGTGCTCCCAGATGAACTCCATGATGCAGACTCGGGTGACTGTTTCGATTTAGTACAACGATTCTGTCTAGACTTACGTTTACGAACCAAATGATGCTTAAAGCAGCTTTGAGTTAGTGCAGAAAACAGGCACGCCTGGGTTCTTCAAATACTGCTTCCAAGATCCGAAGGGTCTAAGGTTCATTTCAAAGCGAATTCCAATAGTGGGATAGTTGGTAATAGAGTCTACCTTGAACGGAATTTAACTATAAACCACTTCATAAACTAAAAGAGTTAATATTTAGGAAACCAGTGATGGGTACTATCACACGACAGCTGCAATTTAAGTTGTTGAAATATAACTTTACGGTTTAATATCTATTGAATAGGCTAATATTATGAACTCTAAATAAAAAGATATCAAAAACTTAAAATCATATAGTTATATAACTATACATTCAAAAATTAGTGAACATACAATAACAGGATACTCTACTGATTTTATAAACTATATGAACAATTCAATTACATATATTTCTAAGGATTTCAATCCATTATTATACCAATAAATTGCAAAAATTAATAATAGTGAAGATATTACAAGTTTATAAGCATATTGGAATAATTTTATTTCTGATGAAAATGGAAATGTAATTTTTGCTAACAGAAAACGTATTGATGAAATTATTGTCTCTTGTTGGACGAATATTTCTGCAACATGGAATACACCAACATAACTTACAGTCCATGTTACAAACGATGCAAATTAGAAACATTGTTAGTTAGTAAAACTTTAAAATATATCAGTTTCGTTGAGTTAAATACTTAATTTATCTGAACCCCATATTTTAACTCCTTCTTTTACTATGAAGATAGTTAATTACTCAGTCAATTAAACTTTTTTCGTTTTATCTACAACCAATATAAGTTTAAAATAGCAAGTTGACTCAGCATTTTATAACTAGTTTATAATTTATGATAGTCAAGGAAGTCAGCTTGAAAACGCCGAAATAGATTATTGGACACATTTAAAACAGGATCAAGTGACTTTTCAGATCAAAACTCTTTTAATTTGCATGCTTACCACAGGAATCTATGCTATAAGCTATAAATATGTGAAAGCAAAAATATTGAGTAAAAAATAATTGCACTTAGCTGAAGATAGAGTTTTACCAGATGGAAAAGTTTGATTAATTTTTATAGTGATGCTCAGTTATATCATATTCTAAATACAAATAAAACAAATTCTGTTGTTTATCGTACGTCTTAATAAAGTACCTTACATAAATAGATTCTAAAATATCAAATAATTTAGACTTATATATTGGGCAAAAAGTAATAATTTTACTCATATCATTTTCTGACATTATCGAAATTCATTGTTATATACTTAGACGAGTTAATACGCACGTTTATATAACTTGTCAATACCTATGGGTCTCTTAGTTAAGCTACTGTAGTGGGATCTAAATTGTATGTATACACAACAAACAACATATTAACTCGTCTAAGTATAGTAGTATATTTAATAATTGTTAATAGTCCCAAAATAAATAAATAAACAATATACATATTTTAACCTCTTTAAGGCCATTACAGTCAATAAACGAATCTCAGTATCCCTGAGTTCTGACGAACTCTTGAACTTTCCCCGCGAACGCCTCTGCGTTTTTCATGTCCACGAACGGGTTCATGAGGAACTCGGTCCAATTATTCGCGATTTTCTTCAGATAAGCTTCAATTTCCTGCGGCTTACCGGTGATTTGAGCGACTATTTTGTGCCCGAACTGCGTTGGGAGGCCGTAAATGCTCATCTCCTTCTGAAGCACTTACACTGAATGCAAATCTGAATTTAATTACTCAACCGCAGAGCTCATCAGAAAAGAAGTCGGAAGGGACGGAGAAATCTATACTAAACGCTCGTCGGAATGACCACAAATCCAAAGGGCCGCTGCCTTCAT
Organism: Hexamita inflata; assembly: GCA_963988835.1. Classification (NCBI taxonomy): domain Eukaryota; phylum Fornicata; order Diplomonadida; family Hexamitidae; genus Hexamita; species Hexamita inflata. The sequence continues at coordinate 188,466 of CAXDID010000526.1, read as the reverse complement.
TGGAGTGAATAAAATATGTAAATTTATACTAACATTGTATTTATAACAGTAATACACAACGATGATATCATTTAGCATATTATATTAAGTAAATATATTAATGTACAAATAAAGATCATTCGGCTGATTCTGACTTGCCCAATTCGTCGGAAACCTCGAAAACGTACGAATTAAAGCATTTGAGAAGCTCTTTAACACTAACTCTAGTTTTTACTAATGGATCTAACCCACCCACGAATATGTACTCCTCTTTAATGTTACTGTCAAGAATTACAGGAATATTCATGTCGGTTAGACCTATTGGACTCATTCCGTTGTGCTCAGCGCTGCATAGCTGTTAGGCATCAACTTCTTCTGCGAATGATAGTTTATAATTAGATTTTGTTAAATGTTACATCTCTGGGTTCTAATTTTTAAGCTACTTAATATTAAAACTGAATTTAGGCTCTGAAAACTTTCTCGTGTACTAATAAATAACTAAATAAAATCTTGAAAACTCAATGTTTCTGTTTTCTTTTGGAGCGACCCTATTTTCATACAATAAACATTTTGTTAATTAGTTGATGTTTTGACATGGTGAGCCAATCATTTATTATCTTTATTATAAAGATTATTTATAATATGTATCGTCTACCTTAGCACAAATTATTAATTTTAGCCCTCTTTTATATGATTATGCATATGCATTCAACAATTGATCATCATTTGGAATTTGTAATATGTTGCAAATTTTTTATATCTTGTGTTCAATTTCTTACATAAATAAATTAAAGAAGTGGACAAATATTGTATCGTATTTACTAAAATAAAAATATTAGATTATCATTGATAATTTAATATTTTTATTGATCCGTATTTCTAGGTTCCGCTAAAAAGGCATCCGCATTCCTTACGCATTTCCCTTTTCTAAAAATAGAATCCGCTGAGGTTTGTTCCAAGTCATCCGTATTTAGTACGGATTTCACATCAAATGGTGCGCCTTAATTTATCATTCTTCAAAATAGTTACATTTAGTTACGTTAGGCTTGAAAGATATTTGGTCGGTGGTTAAAGGAAAGGAAATGTGATGATCAGAAAAAGATATAGAAAAAGGGTGACCAGTATAAATGACTCACTTAAATGTAACCTTATCATCAGTACTAAGGCTAAATTCAAGCATTCCATCTTCATCTCATAAATCATGATAATCCACAATCCACACTTAGTTACACATTACAACAAACTAATCTAATGAAATATATGCACTAATCTTTTCTAACCAAAATCAATAAGAAAACATACAAATTTCTCTTTATCAAATGTCTCTTGCGTTATCAATCATATACTCAAAGAATATCTATAAGTGATTTTTGAGGTCTTTTTGTAAAAAATAATATAAATAAAATTATAATGATTGTAAGACTGCGTCTTTACGTTTGAGCTGAACTTACATCAACTGACATCAAGATGAAAACTAAAACCACATGTGTGTGGTATTACATAACCTTGCTTGTAAGGGAGGTGCTTACTTGCTTATAAGGGAGTTACTGATTTCAACTCCCTTATAAGCAAAAATGTATCCAAAATGTATCTTTGGAAAATGTCGAATTTGAATGATTTATGATCAAAAACGGGGTAAAAAGCATGGTATTTGTCACTTGCTTATAAGGGAGTTTTGCATGATGGAACTCCCTTATAAGTGAGTTGACCTACACCCTTATTAGCGAAATAGCACCTCCCTTACAAGCAAGGTAATGTAGTATATCTAATAATTTGGTATTACTTATATGTATATAATCTTATATAAACATTAGGTATATTGATTCTAGTTTCACAACAACATATTTTATGAGATATTTATTTATTATTTTTTACAATTTACAATTTTGTGTAATATTACTATTAATTGAAATATACTCATAAATCCGCTCCACACAATGATTTTCATTACATAAATAATTTCTACTACTCCCAACATATTAACATAGCTAATCAAAGTCGATGACTGCTACTCACTGGAGACAGAAGCGGTGCTGTTCCCCTCGAACAAGACGATCTGCTTCAACCTGATTTCCTACGACAACCCGGCCTGCGAGCTCTTCCCCAAGGGCGTGAAGGTGACGGCCCAGCTAGACCAGTTCGACTCGCTGACCACGCCCTACAAGCCGTACGGCTTCGTGTACGACTTCGACTACAAGAGCACGAAGCAGGTCTGCATCTAGTGCCTCGACGCCAAGTGCACGGACCTGAACTTCCAGCTCTCCACCAAGGTCAAGATGCGCATCGAGTCCACCTCGCGCTACACGGAGTGCGTGTGCGGGAAGGTCGGGCGCGTGGAGGAGAACCGGACGTCTTGCTTCCACCAAGACAGGATCAACGCCCTGGCCTTCGAGTCCAAGGTGGTCCTGAAGCCCAACCAGGTGTGCTACTGGGCGGCCGTGAACGACGAGTGCCCCCAGATGACGGGCCTCACGCAGGTGAACGCCTCGATCTCGATCCAGTACAACGACACGGCCCAGACCTACGTCTACAAGCCCGCCAACGCCTCCACCAGCTTCGCCCTGGAGCCCCAAGCAGGCACCTCCGGCTACTTCAAGTACTGCTTCACGGACGCGAACGCCCTCGCCACGATCTCCAAGCGCATCCCGCTCAGGGCCTCCATCGTGATCAACGTTTAATAAAGAGGGGTCGCGCTCAAGATGGTGTCCGGCACCCAGCGCGTCCAGATCGAGGACTCCGCCGACGGCTTCAGCCATACGACCGCCTTCATCCAGGTCGTGGAGATCCAGCTCTACGGCACGATCTCCGACGCCGAGAAGAACAAGTACGCTGCTGTTATAGCTGGTATTACCAACCCAAAGTACTTCTCTTATATTTAAATTTAGTCAAAAACATCGGATTTGAACGTATAAGCCTATTCAAACATTACATTCTTGTTTTAAACGAACACCGTTCAGTATATGGACAGGTTCAAGAACCCAAGCTTACCTGAGTAAATCCAAACTATTTTGAAAACGGAGAACATAACGGATTTGGTCATCCAAGAAAACTTGTTTGTAACTGACGCGAACGGAAATGTAGTGGTTAGCTATAGGAGGAAGTTCGATAAAATTAAAGTTACATGCTGGTCAGGTGTAAAAGCAACTTGGAACTCAATCACGTAACTTACAGTTGATATCACTTTAGCTAAAGATTTATCACGTTGCGAGTATCTTACTCCAAAACCAGTCCAAGCCATCGTTGGGTTCATCAATAGCTCCACCTCAGATACAGCTTATCCTGGCTTCGTGTTAAATATAGCAAACTATTCCATTAACTAGACCTCTTTTGTTCTGACGACCACAAATACTTCCATGAAAGACCAAATCGACTCAGCTGTGTACAATTAGTTTATTATTATGGATTCAAACGATTACGCAGAAAACATGGAAATGAGCAATTGGGTTAAATTAGCAACAAATTAATAAAATAATAATATTACTGTACTTGTTGCATGCTTGGGAGCAACATTTGTTTATGCAACAGTATATTATTTGATATTATGCTTAAGAAAGCATCTAACTATGTCAAAAGCAATACAAAAGTCACATGTCGTTAAATAGATCCTTACTGAAGAAGATTGATTAATTACATTTATTTAATGACATTTCTAATCATTTCTAATCATAATTTAAAGTCACCAGTATAATCTTACGTTTAACTCTATTCAGCCCTAAATTGAGCCAAAAATTGAAATAATCATTTATTATGATTCTGCTTTCATTATAAATGATGAACAATAAAATAACTTAATTATAAATAGCTTATAACTTTAACTTTTAAGATCTTTTAAGCGTGTCATAAAATTAATGACTCACTTAATTGTAACCTATCTATCCTCACTAAGAATGAATTGATTGGCGAATTCATAAATAATATCATGATGATAATATTTGTTCATTTCGCTGTATCCATCTGTATCCCAAGGTTGAATTTTGTGCAATATATTTTATGATGTAATATATTAAATTCTCGCTGAATATTCCAAATTCATCGATATTATCAAATGTCATTTATATTGAAATAATATCTTCTATAATTTCTATTATATTTTGATATTATCAATAGTCACTGTTAAGTATCTGACTAAAATTGCTGAAATTAAATGACTCACTTAACTGTAACCTTATCATCAGTACTAGGGCTAAATTTAATCATTCCATCTTCATCTCATAAATCATGATAATCCACAACTCCAAACTTAGTTACACATAACGTTACCACAAACTAATCTCAACATCATACCTCATCTTCTAGGATTGTCACTCTGAATAGCCTCCTCAGACAACCTAAGTTAGTTCGGCACTTGAACTAACATTGTTGACTTCGAAAGTTATCTTTGTAACTATCTTTGGGATGGCTGGTATGAATCTTGGGACTAGCGTATCAGCGGCAACAACGGATGAACAATAACTGATCTTTTTACTAGTACAACATTGCATTTTAATATTTGCACATATAGCTTATATCTGCTACTAGTAATAAATAATAACATGACTCACTCAACAGCAACAATCCAACAATACATCTAAACGCAATATATAAATATATACTAGTTATTTTACCATATCCAAGTAAAAATAATATATATTTTAATAATTCTTGTGGTTAGTGATTCTCCAGTTAATTAAAATGGTTTTCATCTTTTTTGCAATCTAAGTGATTCTGCTCCCTCATTTATGTAACAGCTTTAATGTATTTACTATGTGTGATTTACTACATAACCTTGCTTGTAAGGGAGGTGCTTACTTGCTTATAAGGGAGTTACTGATTTCAACTCCCTTATAAGCAAAAATGTATCCAAAATGTATCTTTGTAAAATGTCGAATTTGAATGATTTATGGTCAAAAAACGGGGTAAAAAGCATGGTATTTGTCACTTGCTTATAAGGGAGTTTTGCATGATGGAACTCCCTTATAAGTGAGTTGACCTACACCCTTATTAGCGAAATAGCACCTCCCTTACAAGCAAGGTAATGTAGTAACATCTTTTTAAATATTAAGTAACTATTTTACTTTATTTTATGGTAATAAATGAAGAAATATAGTATATTGTCCAATACAATGTTATTGTTGTCCCAATAAAATATTAAAATATCTTTTAAAAAGTTATTAATTATATGTACATGATATGTAATGTGATATTTCCACATCAAATGTTCCTTTAAATAGTAGTGGCATATGATTATATGGCATCTGGCAGTAATCAGTACGGTCAACTAGGTCTGAATTTATAAGATGCTTAAATATCCAAATTTACAAAGTAAACGTCATTTTTTGATAGTGATATAATCAAAATTACAGCTGGTTCCACACATGCATTAGCAGTTGTTGATTCAGGAAAATTGTATGTATGGGGTAATAACAACAAGATGCAGCTAGCTACTGATGTTGAATCTCAATATAGTAAGCCAATTGTCGTTTAGTATTTTGTTGATAATTCAATCAAAATTTCTCAAGCTGACGGTGGTATTTAACACTCTATTGCACTGGGAACAAATGGAAAAGTATATACATGGGGAAATAATAATTATGGATAACTTGGTAGAAGCATTGATAATACTGATGCTAAATCGGATAAAACTCCTGGTATTGTTGATCCAAAAGTTTACGGTAACGAAATTGTTAAGCAAATAGCTGCTTAAAATCATAGCACATATATTTTAACAACCGCTGGTCATCTATATGCTTTCGGCTCTTGTATGTAAGGATCTTGTAGCCAACGTTCTACCGCTGGCTAAGTAGTGTTTGATGGCAAAATAGATAGGTTCTTTGTCGGTGAGTTATCCTTATTTGTTGAGGATGACTAAGGTTAAGTTTTTGCTTCAGGCGCCAATCTTCATTCACAGCTTTGTTTTTCTGTTGATGATAATGATAAAATGAATTACTAAATGCAGCTTAAGAAAATACCAGTTATGGGAGTAGACCATATTGATGCTGGAGAAACTCACACTCTTTTAATATAAGGAACTTCTGTTTTGGGATGTGGTTTGAATACAGACTGGTAAATGGGACCAATAGTTGGTACCTTTAAGGCTCCAACATTAATATTTGAGCATGTTGGTTTAAGATCCGCAGCCGCCTGCTAAGACGGTAGTTTATTTTTAATTGGTGACGAATTTTCAGTTATTGGTAGTTCTATGAATGGTGAACTAGGCCTTCCAGTAAACTCTGTCAAATAGGAAAGAGTTTAAGTGCCGTTATCTATGAAGTATTTAACTGAAGTAATTTGTCGTAAAACCTTCTCAATTGTTTATTCTCAACATGAAAAGTAAAAACAAGGTCTTAATGCATGGGCTATATCTGGCATTGTCATTGGAAGTATTCTTGCTGTTTTAATTATTGCTTTCTTTATTGGATGGGGTTATATTTCATACAATAAGAAACAACACTACAAGAAATTTGTGAGCGCAGGAACCGCTGAAGCATAAGTTGAAACGTGGTGAGAAACAAAATTATAGTTGTAATTAAATATAATAAAGAAAGATGACCAAAAATAAATATAATAAAGAAAGATAACCAAAAATAATGAAGAGCAATATAAATATGAGTAAACTCAACTTTAAATTATGATATAAATGAGAATGGAACGTCTTTTATAAGATCAGTAATTAGATAATATGCATCCTGCAAATCAGTATTTATAGAATGTTCTTCATAGATAATATGTTCCACAGACTGACATCTGATATAATTTATATGATTATATTTATTAAACTGATTAATATATGATATTTGGTTCTTTATTATTAATATATTTTTTTATAATTGTATTATATGTTTATAAAACATGATTTGATAAACATATGAAGTGGATATCATTAATTCCATTATTTGCATTACAACATATTAATTGAAAATTTCCACTTCCTCGCCGCAAAATTTATGAAACCTACCAATCCTAATGCCAAGTAGATTGGAGTTTTCAGTAATCCGCAAGCTCCGTCGGATTCGTAGCGCCTTTCACCGCCTCCGCGCGGTTCGACCTCTCCGTTTAGACAAGCGAAGTAGAATGTGGTTTAGCCACCCGCATTTGCTCCGAAAATATTGAAAACGAAGGGGAAGCCGATGATGGGGGTTGAGGTGCCGATAATTGATTTGTAGTCGACGTCTTCGATCGTGCACACCACGCACGCGCAAACGCAGCTATCCTAATCATAATCCCTCCAGGAGGAGAAGAACCACGAGTCGATGACGTCCGAGGTGCTGCACTTCATGGCAGACCCGTAGATCATGGTCTCCTTTGACACTGCCCCCGGTGAGCTCCCGCGCTCAATCGCCCTTGAAAGAAAGAGACGTGAAATCGCCTCCATCGACTTCGTTCAAATGTTCAGCGAATTCATTGAAACGTCCGTTACGAAGAACTCAAAACAACCACTTGAATTATTTGACGATGAGATGTTCGAGACGAAAACGCTCAAATCCTGGTTCGAAATCGCGAAAACGGTTGAAATATTCGACGCGAACAAGAACACTAAGAGGAAAGTGAAAGGACTTTATTCCTCCTGCTACATTAACGGAAAGTGGCTCAGATGCATCGTCATCGGCCAAAAGAAGCAGGACAAGGAAGAATACGACGACAGACTTCTCGTTCAAATCAGAGACGAAAAAGAATCAAAATTCTGGATCCCAAGACTTTACGTCTTCATCTGGGGCGAAGACCCAAGAACATTCCTCGACAGACTCAAAAATGCTAAAGAACAAAGAGACGAAGTCGAATCACTCATAAGATACCAGTCATGCATCGAAAACATGCCAACTAACAACTTAATTGACATGAACGAAGAACAAATCAACAGAATCACCAAGAACTGCATGCCAATGCTGAAATCACACAGAATTCACCTGTCAAAATATGACTTCCTCGAACACATTAAAGACAAAGTACCAGAATTGGTTGAAGAAGTTCAATAAGTATTCTACAAAGCCCAAAATTAAATGCTCTTTGAAATATCACTCCAAAAGCAACCAAGTTTAATTACTGAATTACAACTTGAACTTGCCAAAGCATTTAACGAAGCAAAATATCAAAGCTTTTACAATAATGAAGAGAGACAATGGTTCCCATACAAGTACATTAAAGAAAATATTACTTCAGAGGAAATCAATAAAATTAAACAGCACTTCATTGATACTAAGGAAAAGATAATGTTTGATTCAATCCTTTTGTAACCTGAAGCTGTTAAATGCCTTCAAATTGTTTAAACTGAAATAGCAAGACTTACACAGCTTAACTTGAATACGCAAGAATTGGAAAAATCATCATATTTAGCCAATTATTTCAAGCCATACTTGAATTTTGACTTGCAGATTCCAAATTACACATTGTATGCTTTAATACAAAAGTAAGCTCAAGCAGTCCACCCATTCCAAGTTAAGACATATACTTTAGAAGAATTTAAAGGCCTTCAGAATTAAAATCAAATTAATATGAAGCAGTTCTTAGAAGACTAGTACATTATTTAATTAAAGAACTAACTTATCGATGTACTTAAGAATTCCGGAAAAGGACACTACAATATCTTTGTTAAAACTAAAGAAATTTACAAGCAATCAAAGTTATAAAAACTTCTGAAGAGAATAATGTTGATGCTCTGTGACGGTCTTCGTGATCTTTGTGAGCAGTCTACAAACCAATTTGTAGAAATGATTACTTAACAATCAAAATGGTAAGTTTAAAACAAAAATTTGTAAGAAGTCAGTAATCACCATCCAGACAATCCAGCTGACGCACTTACAATCTACAGATAACCCATATTTTCTATATTACTGGGGGCTGTTCCATAACCATTGAATTAAGATGATAAATCTATATTGGAAAGAATGAATGCTAACTATATTACTGGAATAACACCACTTAGCGAAGAACCAATTAACCTTGACGACAAAGAAGAAGATAAAGCAGCAGAAGTCGGAAAAGATGAAAATGCCACAGATTTAGATCTTGAAAATGCTACTGATGCTCCTGCTCCTTAAGAAGTAGTTTAATAAGAACAAACTTAAGTTGTTAAAAGAAAGAAAGACGATAAGAAGGAAGAGACCATTCAAAAAATTTAATATCTTACTAATCCAAAAGATTTTGTCGAATTAGTTCTTTAAACTTTTGATAACGGTTTCACTTCCATTAATTGTGTTCCTTCAATAGAATATCAAGTGCTTCAATCAATAAATAATCACGACGATACTAAGATTGCAACTCCCAATCCATAAGAAGAAAAGTTTGTATTACAAAGAATGGAATTAGTCAAACACATGGAAACAGCAGTTCAACCACTTGGAGATTTAATAAAATGCTTCAATCAATATAAAGAATTGCTTTACATTGACGAAGAAAAGTATTATCAAACTATTAAATTCAGAGCTGAATTGTACTTGAAACAACAACAAGACGCTATTAAGGGTAACACAGAAAATGCTAATGAATATTTGAAGTCAGTTAGCCCTTAAATGAAGGCCTTAATTGAACAAACAACTTCCTTATCACCAGCAGATTTAAGAAACTTAGTTCACGAGCGTTAAGATCAACGTGATTCCATCTTGAAAGAAATTCCAGAAGTAATTCACTGCGGTGCATTTGTCGTTAAAACTTTCTAACTTAGGAACGTTTTAATTAGTAAGTGTGAAGCTTTAGGTCAAGCAGTTTAAAAGACTGTTAATGAAATAGCCCAGTAAAAATCCATGCTGATTTAACAAGTTTATTTTGCTATTAACAGAAAATTAACCCACAAAGCAAAAAGCATTGAAGAAGTTTGCCTGACTGAACAATTTGTTCAAAATAAATTGTCCTAATTAGTTGAAATAATAAAGCAAAACATTAGCACAATGAACGAATACCACTCAATTCTTGAAGAACTATTCAGTTCGTAAAACAACAGTCAAGTTGCTATTCGTTGGAGAACTATTGCATTCCCCAAAGAAATCAGTAAACAAGTTGAAAAAACTTTGAAGATTGTTACTGAAGACAAAGCCAAGTTTAAGGATGAACAAAATGATGCTCAAAACCAATAAGCTAAAATTTTAGAAACACTTTCACGTTAAGTCGCTTCATTTGCTAATAGATACACCAAGATTGAAGAATACCAAGTTGCTTATGAAGAATGCGTATAAAACAGCGAAGCGTTAGATAGATTAATTGCTAAAGCATCCATTTTCAACAAAAGAGAATTACTATTAGGTTAAACAATGACCGACTATTCTCAATTGAATGTGTTAAAGAAAGATTTTGAACCTGTAAGAATGATTTGGAAATGTCTGTTTGATTTCAGACAAGTACAATCAGATGTTATGAACAAAGACTTTAAATATGTTGATGCCGCCAAAATAGAACAAACTGTTGATGAATGTCACAGAAATTTAGCCAAAGCATCCAGAAATATCACTGAAGAATAACAAAAGTTAAAGGATTTGTCAGATCTTGTAAAGAAAGAAATCAACGATTTCCGTACACAACTTCCACTTCTGTCACTTCTTAGAAACCCAGGATTAAGAAAGCGTCACTGGCTTAAAATTTCCAAAGAAACCGGAATTGATCTCAAAAGACTGCGTTATATTAACGGTATTGAATTGAAACAATACGGAAGCAAATAAGATTAAGAGCAAGAAAAAAGCACTTAAGATTATTCTGTTTTAACTAAAGAATAACTTGAAGAGCAAAATAATGCACCAGTTAACTTCACATTCAAATAAGCTATTAATGAATACAAGCTTGAAAAGCACTTAGAAAAAATTAAAGTCATTTCTGAAGCTGCTTCCAAGGAATATGCTATTGAATCTGTTCTTAATAAATTGGAAGAAACATGGTCAGGAATCAATTTCACACTTGTTGCTTATCAAAATTCAGAATGTTATATATTGAAAGCGCTTGATGAAATCATCCAGTCTCTCGACGACAATATCAACTTGATACAATCAATGTCTGGTTCATCATTCAAAGTCTTCTTCCAGGAGATGATAAGCTCTTGGGATTATAAGCTTTCTTTAACATCTGAAATTATCGATGTCTGGATCCAGGTTTAACAAGCCTGGTTGTATTTGGAGCCAATCTTCGCATCCGCTGATATAGTAAGATAGCTACCAACAGAATCTAAGAACTTCAAGCAAACTGATTCTTTCTTCAGAAAGTTCATGTCTCAGGTGCAAAAGAAGCCAAATGTTATCGAAACCTGCATTGAAACTGATAAGTTACTCGCAAAATTAACCGAAAATCTCAAGAACTTGGAAACTGTTCAAAAAGGTCTCGCTGATTACTTAGAAACCAAACGTATCGCGTTCCCAAGATTCTTCTTCCTCTCAGACGAAGAACTTCTATCTATTTTGTCCAACACAAAGAACCCAACTTCTGTTCAGCCATTCTTACGTTCGTGCTTCGAAAACATGGCCCGTATTAAATTTGTTGAAGAAAGAGACTTCGAAATGGTCTCCATGACAAGCCACGAAGGTGAAATCGTTATGTTTGCCGAGCCAATGACCCCAACAGGGCAAGTCGAACTCTGGATGAGTCAACTTGAAAAGCTTGCAATCAAAACCGTGAAACTCAGATGCTGCGAAACACTTGGTAAGTACATTTAAATGGTGTCCGAAAAAGACATTAACGGCAGAGCCAACTGGGTTAAATCTGGATTTGCACAAGGTATCGTTCTAGTAAACTAAATAGTATTCTGTAATGATACTGAATGGGCCATTTAAGGTGGATATCTGAAGTAATACTTGAATCAACTTGATAAATAATTGTCATGCATGACTGATTTAGTTCGTGTCGGCTTGAACAAACTTGAAAGTAAGGTATTCTCAGCTATTTTAACTTACGACGTCTTCTAACGTGATAAAGTGCAAACTTTGTTAGATTCTTAAGTCACATCAATTGCTGATTTCGAATGGTCAAAGCATCCAAAACACTACTGTAATATTGATCTATTATACAAACAACCAATCAATGGTTGCAATCCAAACGATTTCTATTACAAGCCAACCATGTCATTTGAGCAATATAAGTCTTAATGCTAGTAAGCATTCTAAGAAACTCAAGAAGTCCAAGCTGCATTTTTGGTTTCATACAACCAAATATTATCAACTCTTCCATATCAGTTTGAATATTTGGGTAACACTGGTCGTCTTGTTATTACACCATTAACTCTTAAGATTTACTCAACAATTTCACAATCTCAAGGTATGTATAAGTTTACATCTGCTTCTGGTCCAGCCGGTTCAGGTAAAACTGAAACATCCAAGTAATTATCTAACAAAGAACTTGGTCTTGTGTGCGTTGTTTTCAACTGCTCTGAAGGGTTAGATTTAATTGGTATCAAGCGTATGTTATCAGGAGTTATATCTTCTGGAGGTTGCCTTGTTATGGACGAAATCAATAGATTATCACTCGACGTTTTGTCTGTTTTCGCCCAAATGGTTTTGGGCGTCCAAAGAGGATTGTAATTATGCGGAGGATCTATAATTAAACCAGCTGAATAAGAATTTGGTAAATCAATGGCTCACATCCAAACCACTAAAATTGTGTTCGAAAACACTGAGCTCAATCTTTAATCAACTGCTTAAGTAATTATTACTTAAAATCCAAACTATTCAGGTCGTTAAAAGTTACCAGCTAACTTAGTGGCTTTGTTTAGAGCTGTATCTGTCATGGTTCCAAATTACATGAAAATCTGTCAAATCAGATTGTATAGCTTCGGATTTGAAAAAGCAACTTCACTTGCGTAAAAGGCTGTTTCTGTATTCAAATTATGCTCAGAGTAATTAAGTCTTTGTTCTTGGTACGACTATGGTATGAGAGCTATTAATTCAACAATCTAAGCCGCTGGTAACATTAGATAAGAATTAGGTCAACTGTGTGTTTAAGAAGTTAGCAAAGTACCATTATTAAAAGACGGTTCACCAGATTTAAGATATTATACTGAAGATTAAATCGTTTTGAGAGCTATTACCGAAGTTAATTTACCTAAGTTTTTGTATAACGACGCAATGTTGTTCAATAATATTCTTAAAGACTTGTTCCCAGGAGTACAACAACCATTCATTGATTATCACTTATTGATAAATGAACTCAATGATGTTTTAAGATCAAATACTATGAACTATCTTCAACCAGAAAACGCATATGTTAACAAGATAGTTGATTTGTACATGACTATTAATTTAAGACATGGGTTGATGACCTTAGGTTTAGCCTGTGCTGGTAAATCTGAATCTCTTTACAGTTTAATGGAAGCTATGAACAGATTGAACAAAAAGGAAACTGACTAAAGACTTCATAAATTCCAACACTTAGTAAAGTAAAAGCCAGGTCTTGCTCTAAAGGATGCTACTTAGTTCATACCAGAAGATTATGGATTCATGAGATACAACATAACCAGATTAGATCCTAAATCAATTACTATGGACCAGTTATTTGGTTAGTTCGATCCTATTTCTAAAGAATGGTAAGACGGTATTTTGGCTGTAACAATTAGAAATGCAGTTGCCGATTACAACAAGCATTAAGCTTGGGTTGATCAAAATATCTATAATGACAGTTATGTCTTTGGTCAAACTGCTACGATTGCTGATGTTCGTCCAGAAGTATTCATCCAAAAATGCAACTTCACTCGTTAATTAATTTTGTGTGATGGTTACATGGATTCTCTTTGGATTGAATCACTTAATACTGTGTTGGATGATTCCAAGCGTTTATGCCTCACATCTGGAGAAATCATTTGCTTAACTCCAGTTATGAACTTGGTTTTCAACATGGACTCCGTTGCAGAAGCATCTCCAGCCACCATCTCCCGTAATGGTATGCTTTACTACACCTCCCTTGAAATATTGGGAGTTGGATCGAAGTCTGAAACTGATCCAGGCCAAATTGTAGTTAACGGTACTTTAACCACTGGTTCCTTCATTTAAACATGGATTGATCGTTTACCTGACTAAATCAGATTGCTCAAGCCAGACATGAACAAGGTCCAGGAAATCAGCATGAAGAAGAACTTTGAGACTCGTTTTGGTAAGACTGAGGAGTATTCCAACATCGCCACTAGATTCAAGGAGCTTTCCGAGTAAGTTTTGCCGGAGGCCATTGCCATAATGAAGAATTACTGCAAGTAATTGCAGGAGGTTATGGATGCTGCTTTAATTTTATCTGTGTTCAAGTTGATTGATACGTTCATCAACGAGTTGAAGAAGAACGATTTCGGTATTCTCGAGCAGTGGTAGCTTGTTCAATTTTACAAGTATGTGGATCACATTTTCCTGTTCAGCTTGGTCTGGGCCATTGGTGGAACTGTAGCCGACGAGGCTTCCCGCAAGGTCTTTGATTTCTGGCTGCGCTCTAAGTGGTCCAAGATAAGCCAGGTGCAGATCCCGGACCAGTTTGACGGAAAGACCGTGTCCGTTTTCGACCTCACCCTCGTTTACGAGCCCTACGAAAACATAAAGGAGAACGTGGCCAAATTCGACTCACTGGACGAAGCCCTTACCGATTACAACATCTCCTGGTCAATCTGGGGTCGCGAGGAGCTCAAGAACGTGAACTTGAACGAGCTCGTTTTCGGCTCCGAACTAAAGGACAAGGTCACCCCTGGAATGATGCAGAACATAAACCTCTCTGAGATAATCGTTCCAAACACCTCCAACATTCAACAAAACGCTCTTATTCAGCGCTTGTTGAAGAACGGAATGCACACATTGGTGGTTGGTTCAACCGGTTCCGGTAAGACCTCGGTCATAAAGAACTACCTCCTGAAGAACAAAGAGGACGCGACGGTGAATTTACCAATTATCATGAACTTCTCGGCCAATACACAAGCGGGAGAAGTGCAATCATACCTTGACGGAAAACTGGAGAAGAGAAAGCGCGGGGTGTTCGGACCCCCAGTAAACAAGAAATACCTCTTTTACGTTGACGACCTCAACCTGCCCATGAAAGAAAAATACGGATGCATCAACTCACACGAACTCGTCAGACAGATGATAGCTCACGGAGGATGGTTCGACCTGAAAGAACTGTACTTCAAGCAAGTCATAGACACATACTGCGTCTCAGCCATGGTTCAAGCCGGAGGCTCCAGAAACCCAGTCACACAAAGACTCCTGAGACACTTCGTCGTCATGGACTTCCTCGAAATGAACGAAGCACAATTGAACTCCATTTTCGGACAAATATTGTAATGGTGGTCACGTAAAGTATTCGACCCAACCACAATTACTGAAGAAATAGCTAATAAACTTAACTCCGTTTGTGATAAGTTGGTTCCAGCCGCTATTGAAATCTACTCAGCTGTTAGATCAGGTATGCTTCCAACTCCAGCTAAAATGCATTACACTTACAACTTAAGAGACTTAGGCAAGCTATTCCAAGGTATTTTGATGATCAACCCAGCTTCCATATGCTTCAATCAACCAAAAGAAAAAGGTGCTGCTCCAGTTTTATTGGAAGCATCAGAATGCATTTAAAATGTTGTAAAACTGTTCGCTCATGAAAACCTTCGTGTGTTCAGTGATAGATTAATAGATGAGACTGATTAAAACTGGTTCCTAGAATCCATGTATAAGACTAATTCCAAATACTTCTAACAATCAGTTAACTTCAAACCAGAAGAATTGATGTATGGAGACTTTGCTGTAGCTGGTAAAGGATATTAAGCCATGAACGATTACGCATTAGTTAATCAGAAGGTACAAGAATCGTTGTTCTATTATAATGAACAGCATGCTAAAGATCCAATGAACTTAGTTCTGTTTAACACAGCAATCCAACATTTATGCAGAATCGTTAGAATATTGAGATAACCAAACTCAAATATGTTAATTATTGGTGTTGGTGGTGTTGGTAGATTAAGTCTCACAAAATTAGCTTCTTCATTACTCCAATTTGATATGTTCAGTATCCAATTAAAGAAAGGTTATGGTATGCAAGATTGGAGAAACGACGTCAAATCGTGCTTAATGTAATGTGGTTTACAACAAAAACCACAAGTATTCTTAATACAAGATTAGCATATATTTAACGACCGTCAACTTGAAGACGTTTCAATTATGTTGAACTCATGCGATTTGTAATCATTCTATGATCCAGCTGATATGGAACAAATTCAAAGCTAAATGAAGACAATGTTCCCTGGAAATGAAAACAAACTATTCCTCTATGATTGCTACTTACAAAAAGTTAAGTAAAATCTGCATGTTGTTATTTGCTTCTCTCCTTCAGGTACAACTCTACGTACACGTTTAAGAAAATTCCCATCATTGGTTAATTGCTGCTCAATAGATTATGTTCTTAACTGGCCCGAAGAAGCTCTAGTAAATGTTGCAGAGTAAGTTTATCAATTCAAGAAATCAGATGTGTAAATGATAGATTAGATGTAACTTGAATTCTTAAGAACTTTCTTAATGGATTAATCAAAAGGATAACCATAAGAACTATAATAAGGAATTATTAAATTCTGTGTTTCTGTTCATTAATCTGTTGAAAGATTAAGTGTAGTTTTCAAGAAAGAATAAAATAGACATAATCATGTAACACCAACATTATATCTTAATTTGATAATGATATTCTTACAAATTTTGCAGACTAATTACTAAAAAATTAACACTTATAAACAATAATTAACTAATGGTCTTGATCAATTATAATCTGCAGAAATTTAAGTTGCAAAATTATCAGAAGAATTGAAAGAATTACAACCACAGTTGATTGAAAAATCGAAATAAGTTGAGGAGTTTATGAAGTAATTAAAGATCGACGAGGCTGATGCTAACATAACACGTGACACGGTAAGTGAAGAGAAAAAGAATACTTCAATAAAAGTAGAAGAATGCAGAACAATAGAATAATCTGCAACTGAAAAATTAGCAAAAGGAGCTGCATCATTAGAAGATGCACTTAAGGCATTAGATGCATTAGAACGTTCTGATTTCTTAGAAGTTGCAACATATAAAAATCCAAGCCCCGCTATTATTGCTGTTATTGAAGCTGTGTCTATTTTGTTGTAGTTAAAAGGAAAGAAAGTGCAAGGTCCTGATGGAAAAACAAAAGAAGATTTCTCTGATGAAATTAAGAAACAATTAGCTGATCCTAAGATGGTTATGAACTTGAAAACTTTTGATAGAGAAAATATTCCTACCAATGTTATTGCTCGTCTCAAATAATACATTGAAAATGATTAATTTGATCCTGCTGTTATTGTATCAAAGTCTAAAGCCTGCGCTGGTCTGTGTATGTGGGTGCATGCAATGTACACATATCACTTTATTAACTTGGAAGTTATTCCACTTAGAATTGAATAAAAGCGTGCTAATGAAGAGCTTAATGCTGCTAAAGAAAAATTAGAAGAGGCAACTGAAAAATTACGCTAAACAGAAAATAAAATTGCTAAGCTGAGAGCAGACTCGGAGGAAACTGAGCGCGAAAAGAAAAGAATTTAAACGGAAGTGGAAAATACATAAAAGAAATTAGAAAGAGCTTCCACACTAATTCAATCATTGAAAGGCGAAAAAACTCGTTGGATTGCATCATTAAAAGATATGGATAGTTAGATTAAATGCTTATTAGGCGATTGCTTATTCGCTGCAGCCTATGTTATATATGCAGGGGCATTCACATCAGATTTCAGACAGAGATTATCAACAGAGTGGATAAATATTATTTAAAAACTTAACTTAAGAACATCCAAAGAAGAACCTAAAGTAACTGAAATATTATCTGACTAAGTTACTCTGATGAATTACGTTAACTAATACAAACTTCCATCTGACTAACATTCTAAAGAAAATGCTGCCATGCTATTTACAACATAAAAATTCTGTCTTTTAATAGACCCTGAAAAATAGGCGTAAAACTTCCTTAAGGCCTATTATAAGGAATAAGGTTGTGAAATATGCAAGGCTAATGATAAAGATCTGTTAAGAACTCTTGAAAATTGTATCAGATTTGGTAAAGTATTAATAATTTATAATGTAACAGAAGAAATCGATCCATCACTTAACACAATATTAGAAAGATAATTAGTTAAAGAAGGTAATTAAATCTGTGTTAAATTAGGCGATTCATTTATACCATACAATAATTCATTCAAGTTGTTCCTGTGCACACATTTAGCTAATCCAAATTATTCTCCAGAATAATTTGTTAAATTGACTGTTCTGAATTTCGCCATTACACCACTTGGTTTACAGGATCAATTGCTTGGTTAATTAGTTGCTTTAGAACGTCCTGATTAAGAAGCTCTTAAGACTAGTTTAATGATAAGCAACGCCAAGATGAAAATGGAACTCAAGAGTTTAGAAAGCAAAGTGTTAGAACTTTTAGCAACAAACGAAGGAAATATATTGGACAATCTAACTCTTATAGATACTTTGTCACTGAGCTAAAAGACAAGTGCTGAAATTTAAGTCAAGGTTGCTGAATCAGAAACCACAGAAGCTGAAATTGATAAGACTAGAATACAGTACATACCGATGGCCCAGCGTGGTTCAATATTATACTTCTGTATTTAGGATTTGATGCGTATCGATTTCATGTATCAGTATTCCTTGAATTGGTTCATGTAATTGTATGTTCTTAGTATTTAAGAAACTGAACCGAACTAGGACATATTCCAGAGATTAACGCTCCTTATCAACCACTTCACTCTGTTCTTGTATTAGACTGTGTGCAGATCCTTGTTTGAAGCGCACAAGATTTTGTTCGCTCTCTTAATGACAGTTAGAATTTAACTGAATGCTGAGGATTTGAATGTTCCAGAGCTCAAGTTCCTTTTGGTTGGTTCTACGAATTAGAAGGCGTCCAAGACTAATCCACAATCGTCCTGGTTGCAAGAAAAGGCCTGGGTGCAGCTTTGCGAGATAGAGCAGTAGTTCCACTACTTCCGTGGTCTTTCCGAGTCATTTGAGGAAATTCAGGCAGTTAAGTGCTGGAAGAATTTATTCGAGTCAACCACACCTGAAACCGAGTAGTTCCCTGAGAAGTTCAATAATTTAACCCCCTTCCAGAGATTTTTCGTGATTCAGGCGCTCAGACCGGATCGCGTCATCGCCTACTCCAGAATTTACATTTCAAAGGTCCTCGGAGCAGAATACGTTCAGCCCCAAATATTCAACCTGGAGAAGTCATTCAAGGACTCGAGCAACATTAAACCAGTTCTGTTCCTCCTGAATGACATGGCCGACCCCATGTCCGACCTGATGACCTTCGCCGACTCGATGAGAATGGGTAGAAAAACGCAAGTTCTATCCCTCGGAAGAGGAATTGAAAAAACTGCCCTCAATTTAATCGCTCAATTCGCCGAAAGAGGTAGCTGGGCCGTTTTATAGAACTGCCATTTATCAGTTGGCTTCCTCAAAACACTTGAGACCACCCTCGAAGATTTACAGAGCGACCCCGGCTCAGTGCACAGAGACTTCAGACTTTTCCTCACCTCGCAGCCAACAAACGAGTTCCCGGTAAGCATACTTCAAAACGCGGTCAAGATCTCAGTTGAAAACCCGAACAACTTAAAGGCTAACTTACTCAGAGTATGGGAAAACAACATTAACGATAAAATGCTCCAAGAAGGATGCAAGAGCGTTGAAAACATTGAAAAGTACAAGAAACTCGTTTACTCACTCAGCCTGTTCTACTCTGTTCTATTGCAAAGAAAGAAGTACGGACCAATCGGATTCAACACACCGTACGCATGGAGCACCGCAGACGTCAGCATCTGCATCTAATAATTACCAACATTCTTGGACAGATACCCAGACATGTTCCCCAAGGACGCTTTGATGTACTTATTCGCAGAAATTAACATCGGCGGCTGCGTTACCGATGCAACTGATCAACGCACAGTTAACGCTATTGTGCAAGATTACTTATTGTAAGATGTATTCAAAGAAAATTGGTGTTTCTAAGCAAAGGGAGTCAAAACATTCGAAACACCAGATTATTTGTTGCACTAACTTACAAACAATATGGCATACTCAGATTACTTAGATTTCATAAGACAAAAAGTTCCAATCGAGTGCCATCCCGAAAATTTAGGCTTGAATCTCAACTCAAACATTACAGCTGATAGAAATGAATCATAAAGTATGCTTGATGATATGCTTAAATTACAAACTGGTAAATTAGTTACTGTTGATAAGAAAGAATAAGGAGCACAATAAGCATCCACTCAAAACACAGATGTTATGCTCATCAACACACTTTAATCTAAGATACCAAAATAATTCGATTTAGACGCCGTAACTTTACAATATCCAACTAAATTCGAAGAATCATTAAATTCGCTTTTGGTTTAGGAATGTGGAAGATTTAATATACTTTTAGAAACAATGACGACTTCATTAACAGAATTAGTAAAAGCCATGAAAGGTCTTACAATCATGAGTTATGAATTAGAAGAAGTCTTAAACGCTGTTCAAATGAACAAACTTCCAGAAATGTTCCAGAAAGTAAGTTATCCATCATTAAAACCACTTGCTAGTTACATGGTTGATTTGAATACACGTGTAAAGTTCTTACAAAATTGGATTAATACAGGAAAACCTAAAATATATAATATTAGCTTATTCTTCTTTGCACAAGGTTTCCTAACTTCTGTATTACAAAACTATGCTAGAAAGCATACTATTGCTATTGATACAATCAATTTTGACTTCGCAGTAACTGATTAAGTTATTGACGATCAAGCCTATGTTGCAAATGGCAATTAATGTAGTACTGCTATATTACCAGAATCAATTGATGGCACATTTATTACTGGATTATATTTAGAAGCTGCAGTATATGATATGAATAGTAAGCGTATTACTGAAGCAAAACCACGTGAACTTTATTCTAAAATGCCAATTTTATTGTTCACACCCATCGTAGGATAAAAAGAAGCAAGAAATGATCAATATGAGTGCCCGTGCTACAGAACCTTGGCTAGGTTCGGTACATTAAGCACAACTGGTCATTCAACCAACTTTATGCTTATGGTTTATTTGCCATGTTAAGTTGGAGAGGCTCGCCACTGGATTAAGAGAAGCGTTGCATTATTTGCAAGTTTGAGTGATTGAGTGACGAAAAATTATTTGTTTGAATTATTTTAAATTATTAACTGAACTCGTCAATACTACATAGATATTATTCAATTAATATCAATCAAACCTTTTATCAATCGTTGCATATCAATCATGTTTTACTTTTTTGATTTCAACAGTACAATATATCTATGAATGCATAAATTATACTTTAATATGAATAATGTATACAGTACGCGAGCTCATAAATTTATTGTAAATAAATTGATTGATTTTCTGAAAAATATTCAGTATTCTTATTTACAAATTTTAATAAAATAACAAGAAGAATAAGAAACCACTTCATCAATCAATCACAGAATGCAGGATTTGAGAAGAGACTGCAGAATTATATTATTAAATGATCCTGATCCTTAGTGGATTATGACTAAATATACGTTAAATCAAGGAATATTAGCAGTATCAGATAATGTAGATGTAATTTGCTGCATAAATATAAAGGACATCAATATAGAGATTAATATGGATGCTAGAAATCGAATTTAAACCATATGCGTGCCAGAATAAAACTTAATCATCCAAGTTCCTTTAACAAATTCAATGTACGATCTGTTGGCATGCGAGTCGTATTTAAATTAACTCAAACGAAAAAGTAAGAAAACATTCGTTCATTACGAGTATCAGCCGTAAAGTTGTCGGTACTATTTTGATTCCGCAAAGCCTCAATTCGAGCCTTCATCAAGTTTCGCGTGGAAGGCTGGTGAGTTCGACCATTAATGAACAATTAGTGATACTATTTAGGGCTATCTTACTGAATCTATTTTAGAACAACAATGCCTATCAACTCCAAATGGTTATTATCCCAACATGGGACAAACTATTATTAATTTTTACATAGATAATTGAATAATATTAAGAATATATGAATATTAGTGAAACAACAAGTGAACCTAACAATAAAAGAATAAACTTTTGAAATTTTTGAAACATGAAGCATTATTTCTATATTACTATATTTAACAATAATATTACATCATCTTATATTTTGCCCCGTGTTATTTTAAATTTGGATGATGAAAAATTTCATTGGAAATGACATGTTGAAAATCTTTAAAACCATTATTTAGAAATCATTTACCGAATAAAATCACTCATTTGTTATTTAGCACGTCCACTATGCGCTCTATGCCCACGATCAACTTATCGCTCACGTTCTCGTCCGCTCCAACCTAAATGTACTCTTGTCCGTCAATTAAATATTAATTTTGCTTCACAAATAATTCATTCGTTTTACAGTTCTGCTTCAAATAGGGACATGAGAAAACGGAGCCGAACAGATTCGCCATCAGATCCAGCGCGAACGACATCTCTCCCGTTTGAACGATGAAGATCTAGTGCAGGTCGAGGTACTGCGCTTTCCTGAGCTCTTTCAAGCACTGCATATTAACAGAGTTTGTTTAAACAAGCACTTGGCTTAGCTAGTACAAACCAATTACAGCGTTGGGCAGAGAGAACTCCCTAAGCTTTGAGATTTTTACCGCGCTCGTGTTGCGCTTGCCCTGGAGGAAGTCGAAGAGACCAATCGCATTCAACAACTGCAAATCACCATCCAGCACAAACTTGTTCTTCAACTGCACATGCGCGTTCTCAATGTCAATCAACGCAGCATACTCAGGCTCGCACTTATCCAAATTCTACTGCAACTCAAGCTGCGCTGCAAGCATCTACGGCTTCTAAGACAACTACTGATGAAAAGTATCAATCGAATGCTTAAAATAAAACAACTCGTTCGGAAGCTGCGCTGAAATAGGAAAAGAAGCACACTTATCCACCATAAAAGGAGGCAACACCCTGTACTCCTTGTTAAAAAACGGTATTTGCATACATGAAGTGAAAAATCTATATAAGCAGGCTTTACCACATAAAAAGCTATATTAATAAAGTGATAAATATCGTCATCTTCACTTCTAATGTAGGATTTGCTGAGAAACACACCACCAATTACTCTCGTAGTCGTTTCCATTTCAATAGGTCTATCTTTACTAGCATCATTGAAAATAATCTCACCATTTTCAATATCACTAGACTGGTTTGGAATACAAAGAGGAGAGTATTACAGATTAATAACTGGATTTTTGTTCTTTGGCCCAATATCGCTAAACTGGATATTTTTCGTCTCTTAAAACATTAAGTACATATCAGCATTAGAAAAAGAATCATATGCTGGTAAGAAAAAAGAACTAATTTTACTTATTGTTTACACTTGGATATGCACTCTGCTATTAAGTAGATTTGTTGCCAAAATGAGTTACGCGGCCATGCCTTTCTTTTCAGTACTGTCCTATGTATGGACCAAAAAACATAGAGATCAAATATTCGTTGCTTTTGGGTTTTTACATTTCCCAGCCTCATATTTGCCTGTGTTTAATGTCGTAGTTGCGGTAATGTAATAACAAAGCTTATTAGTTCCAATATTTGGTATTTTAGTAGGTCATATTTGGTGGTTTATTGACGATGTTGTTCCTGGTCTCACTGGTGTTGATCTAATTAGAAAAATAGCTAAAACAAAGAAATGATGTTTCTTCTTATTTACTTTTATAAATTACATTAAAAATCCTTTCATTTAATCATTTAATGAATATTTGTTACATTTTGTAATACATTAGAAAAGCTTAGATAAGAAAAATATATTAGATTTGAGTATAAATTGGAATAATTATGTAGTTTTTATACCACTCCAAATCGTTTACCAATTGTTAATTATCAATTGGCAAACAAAATAACTAAAATTTCCCAATATGGGGGTGATGGGTGTCGATATAGGTTTACTACAGAATTATCACGGTATTATTTTTAGTAAATTGAAAAATGCTGAAATAGCAAATGATATTTGACGGAAACATGCGGGAAACTGATTTTGTATTGATTTAAATAATTATTACTCATTTTTGAAACGATATAAGTACTTTAACACATTTTTCTGTAATTCAACTTGTAATCAATAACTATTTTCATAAGTTTTTGAATTCGCTTCTAAATAACATCATTGAATGATCTATGGATAATAATATAATTAATAACACTATTAATGTGATAATACACTCCAAAACGCTGCGTCGTCGAACAAAATATACAGGAACAGGTACAGAGCTTACTAAATCTGTCGATTAGAAGGAGTATCTCGCACTTGAACGTGATGTACGAATTTAAAGGTAAAGAATCGAAGAGTTAGAATTGTCTTAAATAGCTGCTACTGCCAGATTACATGCAAATACACTTAGTATTTATGGATTGTAAGAATAAAAAATACGATAAGAACAAAAAATTGATTATTTAAATTACATTGTAAAGAGCATACATCCATACATTAACTCTAGAACTGTTTTGAGCAATGAAATTGAGGTATTTAAGAAGTAAAAAGTTGATAATGATTTTAAATTAGATTTCAACGTTCATTTGGCTCTAAATGAACACATATAGAAACCAAAATAAAAATCTAATGAAATTTAACCAGAAGAAATACTTGACGAGATTGTTAACTTGTTAGAAGGCTAAATTAAAGAGTTGAAGTCAGAGTTACACATTCAAAAACATATAAGCGATCATCTTAATGTTAAATTTTAATTAAAAAAGAACCAACGAAAAATAGTAAAGAAAAGAGGAATAGATGAAATAAGTTTAGCTGAATCTAGAATAATTACTAACGATCTCATCAAAACTATACATTAACTCAATTATACACATAATGTACTATATGCACTTGAACGTAAAGTAAAAAGATAAGTTTAAGAGCTTTAGTATGGACGTGGAGATGTACGTGTGCTAAAAGAAGCAGAATAGCGAATGCTTGAAGGAGAATTCGAATAATGAAATATTAATAACTATTTATACATATTCATGAAATGATCATATCAGAACAGTTATCCTCTTTTACTTGTTGTTTTAATTTCATTGATAACTTTTTTAGTTTGATCTTTTCTTACTTCGTTTTCGATCTTTTCAACATATTCGCTTACTACTTTTTGACCTTTTTGCTTTACTTCTTTTCCAGCGAAGTCTTAGAGATATTCTTGCAACGTAATAAGACCATTTGGAAGGCAATAATTCTGAATATCTCCTGTTTTGGCCCAGTTCATGAATACTTCTCCAGTTCTACCAAGACCATAACAGCTTGTGCATTGGCTTGGGACGAATCCGTCTTCAATCAAACCCAAAATAATTTGGTCTAAGCTACGCTCATCAGCCAATTCGAATTGTTCAGTGTGCTGGTGTGATCCTTCTTTGGCTTTCTTAGCATAGCCACCGGGATCAGTGCAGCTTCCAGCGGACAATTAGCTGATACCCATTTTGAGTAAGTCGTTTCTCATTTCGATGGATTCTCTGGTTGACAGGATCATTCCAGTGTATGGAACAGCGAGTCTCAGAACAGCGACGATTTTCTTGAATTCCTCATCATTGACGGGGTTCGGAACATTTTGGGAGGTTGGTGCATTATTTGCTGGTTTGATTCTGGGAACTGAGATGGTGTGTGGTCCGACGCCGACGGTGTCATTCAGGTGTTGGGCGTGTGCTACCATTGCGAGTGTGTCGAATTTATAGTCGTACAGACCATAGAGCACACCAATGCCGATATCGTCAAGTCCGGCCTTGAGTGATCTGTGCATGACGGAGAGTCTGTTTTAGTAGTTTGCCTTTGGTCCTGACTGGTGGAATTTCTTGTAGCTTGGTTCGTGGTACGTTTCCTGGAACGTGATGTAGGTTCCAACTTTCCTTCCTTCGTTTTTGAGCCTCTTCAGGTCAGAAACGGAGAGTGGGGGAATTTCAACGTTAATTCGGCGCATTTCTGAGTTCTTGGGCCCTTTGTGGTCGGCCACAACGTTAACGTGGTTCAAAAACTGGTCAAAGCTGTAACGTGGGTGCTCTCCACAGAGCATTAAAGTTCTCTTATGGCCGTCACCGAGCATGGTCTGGACCTCTTGTCTGAGCTGGTCGTCGGTGAGGGCGACTCTGTCGAGCTCGGCGTTGGCACCACGGAAGCCGCAGTACGTGCAGCTGTTAGAGCAGTAGTTGGCCGTGTAAATGGGCGCAAAGAGCACAATACGGTTCCCATAGATCCTGTTCTTGATCGCGAAGGCGGTGTCGTAGAGCTTTTGACGCAATGACGGATCCTTGAAATCGCAGTTAAGCAACGTGGCAACATCCTTCAAAGACAACCCCTGGACAAACTCGTCCTTGAGCTCGCACGCCTTAACGTTCTTCAACGTGGCATTCTCAAAGGCCTTGTCAATAATGTCACTCACAATTTTCGGATCACGGGCCTGCTGTTTAGTCTCGGTCAAGAGTGTAGCAATTTCTGCCTAGTTCACAATGTTCTACGCAGTTGGTAACTCAACGTTTTCACGCTCTGGAGACCACCATGAACCCTTGAATGTAAAAGTTTGACCATTTACTGGTTGCATTTATGATGAAGTGGAATTTGTTTAAATACATACTGAATTCATACATATTGCAACATAGGTCAATCGATCAAGTATTCTTCCTTCATTCCAAAATGGTCAAAATGCAAACAATATTCACTAAATTCGTATCATATTTGGACTGATTATGATAATTCTGACTCAAAATATTGATTTTGAATTGTTTGACTTATGCACACAATTTGACTCAATTTTTGGGTATGCAATAATTCACTTGATATGAGAAACAATAACATTCATACACATACATATATTATGAATACCATTTAATAACATTGAATACGAACGCAATAAATAAATTTTTACCCATATCACAATTCTTCTTCCCCTGAGTTGAGTTTTACCAAATTACTAAAGCCAGTCACAAAGTCTTGCACTTATTACGAATCAATATCAGAAATTAAGTTAACTAAATGAGTAATATGCACTAATTCGTTTTTGAAGATACAGTTCTCTTAACAATATAGTTTCTTGATTATTGTGCAAATCATCAATATTACTTCGTCATCAAGAATATTACGTTCGACAGCTTTAATTAAAAGCTGTCCGTAAATATATTGTAATGGAAGCAATAATTCTTCAGTATCAGCTAGTTTAAGGATAGCTGCTACTGCGTATTTGATACATTATTGAGCTTCGAATTCTTAATTAAGGTAATCAGTGTCTTATAAATTGAGAACATTTTGGAGAATGAAAATAAAATGAGAGTCATAGGTGACAATACGTGGATTATAGTTTGAAAAACAGGAGTCATAAATAATCTATATTACTTTTATTATTTACTTGAATTGTTTTCTAATTACTGATCTTATAAAGTACTGTTGGAGTGCTTGTAACATATTTTCATGAAGAATTATAACATGGTCTGTTTGTGGGTTGTCTAGTTGATGAGCGCTTATTATATCAAGAACAATATGTTGAACTTTGTCAGCTTCTTCTTGTGATGTGTCAAAGTCTAGTTTTAAAGCCATAACTAATAAATCAAGATACTTTTCTTGTTGAAGAAACTCCAATCTATCAGCGCCGGTACCCGTTGTAACAGCTCGTTTAATAACTTATAGACCTCTAATCGCTTGTACTAGTTATTACCGTTGTTTTCTCATTTCGGTTTCTTCTTTGGCAGGTTTTATTTCTGGTATTGACTGCATTAGTAGTGGTAGTGCACATTATACTTATTATACTAATGTTTTGCGCTGAGCAGTGGATTTGGAAGCTGCTGTCTTTAACATTTGAAGAAGGCGGCGTGGAGTGGTCATGTTATACTAAATATATCTATTTATTTGCGAATCATTATGATAATATGGATCACATCTCAAATCACATGCAGACAATAAAGTTAGCGCCGGAGAAGCAATTAATTCAGCAGGGAGCTGAGGCTAGACTATACCAGCTTGAGCTGGACGGGAAAATGGCCGTTGAGAAATTTAGATTTGAGAAGAAGTACAGGCATCCAACAATTGATTTGCAGACACGTAAGCGACGCACTAAATCTGAGGCGCGCTGTCTGCAAGCTGCGAGCAAAAACGGTATTTCGTGCCCTCAAATCTACCAATAAACAGATTTCTCAATTTTTATTGAGTTTTTAAACGGTCAAACACTTACCGAATTGTACACACAGGGTTCACTCACGCCTGAACTATTAGTTGAATGCGGAAATATAATTAAGTCACTGCACAAAATTCAGATTATTCACAACGACTTAACAACCTCCAACTTCATTTACTCGAACAATAAACTGTACGTGATCGACTTCGGACTCGCAGTTCAGGGACAAACAAGCGTTGAAGTTCGCGCGGTTGACCTGTACGTCCTCGAAAAATCAATCCTCGCACTCACTGGTGACTCATCATTGTTTTCGCATATTTTAGCCGGATACCAAGCAGATCAATAACTATAAGATAGACTCGACGAAGTTAGAAAAAGAGGAAGAAAGAAATGATAGGTTATGTTATATATAATGTATGGTTATGTTATATATAATAGCTTATGTATTTAATTAAAATTGAATGAGTGACCAATAAGTAGTTAATATATGCACTTTATAATCTTAATATTTATAAACTAACTTCATTTTGGATACTGTTTCTGAATCAGGCCTGGAATATGCTTAACTAAAAGTTCACTACATTTCCTACATTAATTATTTAATTCAGATAGATCATCAATGTACTGGTCATATTTGCTTCTGTCTTGTAATAAGCGCTGTGCGTTCCTTTTATGCAGTGTTATATCAATTAATTCAACTTTAGCAGAAATACTTTGTTTGTTCTACATGTAAAGTGGTGCTATTAATAACTTTAATTTGCACAAAACTACACAAAATATAAGTCAAAAACAACACTACTTTTCTTTTCGTTTTTTGTGAACGACTTCAGTACTTTCCTCTGTATAGTGATTAATAGGTGGGAAAGGCTTGTTAATATATTCACATATTTTATCCATTAATTTGATTACTCCTGTTCCAACTTGAGCAGAGCATTCAACGTACCAAATTTGCTTTCCATTTGCGAAAAGTCTGGCCTAATCAGATGAAATAACTCGTTATGCTTTAAGATCTAATTTATTACCTATTAAAATAATTTTTGCTCCATGACACGAAGTTCTAACTGTATCAATCCAACTCGTGCAAGATTCAAATGTTGAGTACTACTAGTACGTAACATCAAATAAGATTAAAAACAATGAGACGTTTCCAAAATACAATGGTGTTAATGATCTAAAGCGTTCCTGACCCGCTGTATCCCAGAATGATAGTTTATACTACGTATTTTCAAATTTATAAAATTTTTTGACTTCTGTTGCAGCTATAGTTGGATATTAATCTAATTAAACGGATCCCTAAGTAATTTATTAGATAAGAGTTGTTTTACCAACCATTGTATCACCTAATAATACTATTTTATGACCTGACATTAACTATCATGGAGGTGAAATAATAACATACGTGTTTTATTATATGATTAATAGTTTGCGGTTAATACACTTCAGTCAAGAATGAATAGAATAATTTTTCTATCTCAATAATCATCTCAAAGACAATTATTTTCAGCTACTAATAACTAATAACAATTATTATAAGAATTGAAACGAGCTGCTGAGGATAATTAGTAATTAAATGAGATATAGTAACAAAATTTACTTGGAATATGTTCTTGTACCATTTCTATAAATGTATAAGTTAATTGTTTAAACATATTTATTAACCAACAAATATTATGCTTTAATCCCAATGAAATTTCTTTTGGTAATATATTGTGTAAGGAATCGCAAAGACTTATTGATGATCTTTGTCGCTTACACGGAAAATGAAACAAACAACCGTTAAATATCATGAAAATTATCGTACAATGACAATATATTAAAACATACATTCTCATTCTTTATTTTAGTATCATTCAATCATTTCTAGTGATTTTCTGATTACTTAATTGTATTATATTTGTTATTATAATGTGGAATTGGTTCGAACTAGGTAATTTGTGTCTAATTTTTGCGAGTCCATTATTTCATCGTCAGTTACGTAATCTTATGTGCTATTTGCTCCCATTAAAACGAAGTGGCGATTATTATTTTTATTTGCTTATTTACATAAATATACTTGATTTTCTAAGTTAGTTTACTATTTAGTGTCTTTTAATGTGATTGATACAATAAATAAAATCAATGCCCTAACTTTCTCCCTTCATCTTAAACGACATACTGGAACAAAATTTTTGTTATTTTCTCAAAGATAATACGATCTCTTTTCAGATATGCGGATTATTGAGATTTGGCAAATGCATGGTAAATTACGTTTATCAACATCATTTCCCTTTGTACTATATTTTTGTGTTCAAATGGAAGGATAAAAATTGAATTGATAATTTGATAAATTTTATAATGCTTACTTATGCATTTAACATATAATAGCCATAAAATCTCACATATCATAGTTCTTCGGTTTTCTGCCCCTTTTCTTCGGAATTTTAACGAGCACGTCCACCGGGATGCCCTCCGTTTTCATCTTCTCCTTGAACGCGTCCTTTTTAGCTTGAACCATTTCCTCAAACTGTTACAGAAGTTCGAATGAGCAGTTGTTCAGCCTGAGGACCACATCCGGTCCGTGAATTAAGTTTAGCTCGTTCTTTTAATTCAAGAGAAAGTAAACGCACTCGGCTATTTGAGGTTCGGGGAGGTCACAGAGCTCCTTGATCAAACATTACAAGCGGGAAACGGAGAACTACTCAGTGTTCGCGTGCAGCTTTGGAATGTTCGTGGTGACTATGATCTTGTACACCTCGGGGGTAACTCTTACCTCGAGCTTATCCAATTAAAGCATGAAAGTCTCCTCCATGTAATCGCAAATCTCGCGGAAGCCCTTGTCATCTAAGTTGTATGTCTTACAATTCGTCCAAATCAAATCGGCGTCGTGCAGAAACTCGTACAGAAACTCATACTCGCCATTCATCAGATTACGACGCAACATCTGAAAATCCATCGGACGCTTCACTATCTCCAAATAATCGGGCAAGGGAATACCAACGTAGTCAACCGGCTTGTCAAACACAGCTCCGTAGTGCGGAACACGCCTGCAATGCTCAATTATACGCAACAACGCATTCCGCAAATCAGTCGTTATACGAGTAATCGCAGTTTACTTAATTTACTCGTTCAT
The DNA here is from genome assembly GCA_963988835.1 of Hexamita inflata. Classification (NCBI taxonomy): domain Eukaryota; phylum Fornicata; order Diplomonadida; family Hexamitidae; genus Hexamita; species Hexamita inflata. Next base: position 157,327 of record CAXDID010000526.1, on the reverse strand, counting down.
TGAAGTGTTAAAATGCAGAAGGATCGCGTATAAACGCCAAAATATTTATAAAATGTAAACGATATTTCCACCACAATGACCGAAGCCTCCCTTTAAAGCAACCAAGAACAAATAAGCAAAATGGCTCGAAGCATAAAATTCAAAATAGAAAACTACACAGCACTAGCTAACTTTGATTCAGAAATGGACTTAGGAGTAATTTTTAGCAATATAAAAAACTCAAATGTGAGAACAACAAACACTTGCGTGTAATTTGATATATTTAATGCAAGCACATAAGTTAAAATATATTAATCTGGAGCATGCCTCGTTATTGGATGCTAGTCCTTACAATAAGTAGAATAGTCCTTTAAAATAATATCTAAACTTATGAGAAAGATTCAACAACCACATATATTGAAACAATATTCAATATATTAGACACTCGCTTCGGGATTCTTCCCACGACCAATATATTTAGAGTTATTATTTAAAGTACTACAAAATTCTCATTATGATCCTGAAATCTTTCCAGGTTTAATGTACAGAAACTAAGAAAAGGATTTGCCATTTCATCTTACTATTATGGGAAACGGAAGTTTTGTCATCGGAGGGTTAGCTGGTGAAGAAGAGATAGTAAAAGCTATAATATCGCTTCTTCCAGATGTTCAAAGATGTTACTGTGAAGCAAAATGATAACATCTAGACTTGAATGAATTATAAATAAATACTAACTAATAAAAACCAAAATCTGTATACCTAATAAAATACTATGTTATTTGTAGTTTTATATTCTATTGATTAAAATATTCGATTTCAATTTCACTTCATGAATGAAATAAAAGGAACCAGCGATAAATGTTGTATGTTTCATCATACTTGGTTGGGTAAACAATTTCGGATACTCAGTTATGTTATCAGCCGCTAAGCATATGATGGCTGGTAAAGCTCCTACATCCACCGTGCTTCTGTGTGATATTTTGCCCTGCTTTTGTGTGAAGCTAATCTTCCCGTTCTTTTTGGAGAAGATAATCTACCCAGTTAAGGTCATTTCGGTCGTGCTTCTAGCAATTTTGGGTTTCTTACTAGCAACTTTTTCTGAGCAATCAACTGGGATTGCTCTTACTGGTGTGGTTTGTCATTCTTTGTCTTCTGGTCTAGGCGAGATAACCTATTTGGCGTATTCTGCTAAGTTTTCTACCGCCTGTGTGAGTGCGTGGAGTTGTGGGACAGGTTTGGCAGGAATTACTGCTTCTGGTATTTATGCCATTCTGTCAGATGTGTTCCATGTAGATTTGAAGATCATTTTGTACGTGTTTTTGCCGATTCCTCTGTTAATGCTGGAGGCCTATTTCATCAGCAACCCTAAGTTTTCTCCCAAGTCCCAACAGCAACAATCTGAAGTCGAATCCATAATTGAGACCGAGACCACCCCATTAGTCAAACAACAACCCGAATTCACTTCCCTCACCTTCAAGGACAAGATGCGTTCGCTGCTTGGAATCTGGCAGTTCCTTTTGTCCCTGTTTTTGGTGTACGTGTCCGAGTACATGATAAACCAGTCCGTTAACGCGGTCATCGATTTCAAGGGCAGTTATTAGAATATGTTCTACTCCTTCAGCCAATTCGCCTATCAAACGGGTGTTTTCATCTCCCGTTCGTCCCTCGTTCTCTTCAAACTGCCCGCGAATTTGGTGATGATCCCCTCACTACTTTAATTTTTTAATCTCGTTTTGTTCAGTTTTCAGGCGGAATATCTCTTTATTCCATGGTTCTGGCTGATGATGGCACTCGTTTTCATAGAAGGGCTCTGGGGTGGGCTCGTGTACGTTGACGCGATGTACTGGATCAGCATGAGCAGTTAAGGAGGGGTAAAGGAGTTCAGGATGAGCATCGCGAGCTTGTTCAACTCGTTCGGAATACTCACCGCGAGCTTCATCGGATTCTGGCTCGAGCCGTACCTCAAGGCGCACAAAAAGTGGTGAAAGAAGTTATATTTATAATATTTTAAATTATTATAAAATATATTGATATAAATTGCATACTATTAAGAAATGAGTATTATCGATTACAGGATAATTTATATTGGAAAAGCGAAAAGATGTTAGAATAATAATGTTTAAGTAACACACAGATTAGAATTAATAGATATACAAAATAAAATTTAACAAATTATATCAAATACTGGTATATAATCTCTTATACGTTAGTTCTATTGAAGTTTATAATTTGTTTAGTTTATAAATATATAATACACTTTTAAACAAATATGGTTCTAATTTTGATATTAAAAATTTGAACATGTAAATTAATTGTTACTTGTAATTTCAATTCAAAATATTTCTTCACTTCAATGAATTAACTTTACGAAAGATAGGTGAAAAGAAAACTCACACAACGGAAATAAAAGTTAATACTAACTCTTCCACCAATACATCCAGCACAATAGAAAACGCCGAGCGGATCATATACTGCAAATAACTAATACTAGTAAATGCTGTAAGACTTATAGGATCTTGAACTAACAGACAGTGGAGTTTAAACTCCTTCTGTAGAAGAACTCAACATGCATACGAACACATACAAAAAGTTGAATTGTACAGAGTTAGACTTTACTCAAGCTCTTAATCGTGTACAATTTAAATTAAATAAGTGATACTTTAGTATTCTGCTTTTATAATTATTATTACTTAAAAATTTAAATAATATTATGCAAAAATAAAAATTGTAAATCCTCTCAAATTAATTTGATTCCAAACACAGGGTTTTTGGCTCTGAAGTATTCTGATGCGATTTTTGTTTTGTTCGGCAACAAAACAAGCGGGCGAACCGGTCCTCCAATTTTCATGGGAACTGGAACGTATTTCTCGCTCACAACTAGGTGCATGTCATCAGAGCAGGCTGAATCAAAGTAATCATCATTTTGGTAATCTAATGTAACCGCGAAGGCGTACAAAGTTACCGGGGTGTTGTATCCGCACAGGGAATCGTCAGTGATATCACAAACAGTTTTCAGAATTGGGTCAAACTGGATTCCGTACAGGCGCATTCCCTTTATTTCCATGTAAAATGCAGATTAGTCATCATCTTCAGTGATGAATTCAATATCACCACGTTTTGTAATGCGAGCATTGGCTTCTGGGCGCTCAGTCGTAATAACAATTCTCTAATTGTACGTTTGAGAACCTGAACGAAGGGCCTGCATTACCTTCATAAACTGAAGTAGCTGACCTAAAATACAGCCATACACAGTTGCATCCACTGACCATGACGTTTCATACGCTAGAAATGGAATATTCTATATCTAAATCTAGGATTTAGATTCACATGGGAACACGTTTCTATACATTTCGTCAAACGATAATGTATTAGTTGTAGTCAATATTTATGGATTTTATAATGCCTACAATGAATTAACATAGACATTTAAACCGTCTGGCATCATCAACGATTCTTTGTGTAAAGATACCTTTTACTTGGGCTCGCCAGTTAATTATCTATAATAAATTTAAGTGGCTACCTGATGCACAGATTCACTGCTCAAAAAGCTGCGTACATTCTATTCACAAAATCGTTAACCAAATGCGTTTCTCATAAAATTACGTTAAAATTAGTTAAACTTGTTGTCGAATACATCAGCTACCATACCATCAGAAAGTTTTTGAAGTTTGGTTAACAACGAATTCAGCTGTACAAACGCATTTAACCTTCCTATTCTCATTAAATCTTATTTTTTACAAATCATGTCAGGTTATGCGAATAAGTCACAATTTAATTCTTGTTATGATTTTGTTGCTTTGAAAAACTCTGGAATAGGTATACTGATGTGCTATATTTTCCGATTAATTGGGGATAATATTTAAGAAATAGATGTTTCCAGTTTATTTGTATTTACAGAATCAATAAGTTCGATTTATTGTTGACTAATATAGGCTACCAACTCATCATACGAACTACTACTTATATCTTTCCACTATTTTCTTCGTTTCTATGCCGCTTTAGAATCTGTTTTTGTAAATAGAGATCTACTAGTGCTTTGCGAACTAGTTTCACTCGTGTCAGAAACATTGGAAGATTAACTTGTTTCGTCATCAGCTGAATTATCTAGGTCTGGTCCTACAAAATCATCTGATTCTTCCATTGTGACTTTTTAATCTGTCTGTTCCATTTATAATTTATTTTTAATGTTCTCATCAATGGTTCTTTTCTTTTATACACTGTAGCTGAAAAATTCAAATAGTACATCTGAAAGATCCGCTTATATGTTTAAATTTAATTGATCAAATGCTAATTAATTACGTGAAACTCCAATTTTTGAGACGATATCAATGTCTTTTTCATATTATTATAATATTTACATGTCATTTACCATTGTTACCATGAATGGAGAGTTGTCTTTTAATAATAAAGAATTTTCTGTTACGTTTTACATTTTAGTTATTAATCTGCCTATTGTTTTCACAACATTTGAATCATTATAATTTATAGTTTCCTACAATAGTAATACTGTATATTTTATAAGAAATACAACAAGACCTCTTAGACTTACTATCATTTTCCCTGAAAACCAATATTTGGGTTAAGAATCAGTTACTACACTACATACAATGGAAAGTATATGTAAAAATGCTTTAATAGGAGTTTATGGAAGTGAGATATATGTATAACTGGGTGATGCTGATTATAAAAATTTAGACTATTCTAAAATATAAGCTTAAAGGTTATCATTATTTCCTTAAATACAACCAATTTATAGAGGTTTAGTTATTCTTTATCCAAACGAACAAGATGGAACAAGTACAAACACAGGATTAATATATTAATCTAATAAAGAAGACTTTACGTCATGAATCATTTATAATTCTTTGAATGACTAACTTCCATTAAGTAGCGGATCTGTTAGTAGTACAACACAATGATCCTTTAAATCCTCAAACTTAATTGTTCGTTAAAATTCAACTTTACTTAAATGTTTTCTTATTGATTCTGAAATACGAAATACATAAGCAAACAATTATAAAATAGATATTTATCTGTCATAATAAATGATATTTACTAATAATTTTGATTATTCTGGGTTTTATATATGTTTTTAAGATTAACATGCAGTGTTGTATATTACTGACATTATTTAATAAACACAATCAGAAACCATTTCTTTTTTAATAGTTACAGGTAATCTGGTAAATAAAGAAAATGTCTCAGCGTAAGAGTCATTTATTATTTGTGCAGCCTATTCAACTTATAAAGTCTAAGTATTTCCTATTGTTCCGGACTAATTATTTATAGCATTGGTTCCAAGTATTTAAATACTATTTTGCATTGGTTTTTCTACGATATCAGATAAAGTTGTACTAAAAATTTACATATTTTCCATCATTTTTTATGGTTCTAAAGCTTATGATTATGCAAATAATGTAAAATTGGTTCCACTATCTAATTGAACATATTAAGGCGGCACTGATTAAATTTTACTAGCATTTTTCGGATTATATAATTAATCAGCTAGCCATCTGGTATTCGGGTCTTAACTATTTATTTATAATTTAATATTAATCTTCTTATATATACCTCTTATAAAAGACAAATAAACTGAATCAACAGAAGCCAAATATACGTAAGCTGCATTATTTTTAACAAACCAATTTAATCCCATATTCATTAGCCTATTAAATCTCGCTACTATTTACATATTTAACCAGAAAAATTATAATTTTGTAGAAATTTAGCAAATATCCGGTTGGATAGTTTAAACTGTTGAAATTTCGGACATTTTCTTTAATTAATAATAATTTGAAAATTTATCAATAGAAATAGGTGATGTAATGAAAGATGTATATATTTATTAAGTTGTTGTAAGTTAAAGGGTTGTTTAATGTGAATCAGAAAATATTTTAGGTATTATATCTATATCTGTTTAATTAATTTTCATATTTGCATAATCTTCAGATGATTTAATTACTGATAAACCTGAGCAAACCTAAAAAATATTTGTTATTTCCAAATATATCGCATATTAAATATCTGGTTGGAATAGTGATATTGAACGTTAAATAAAGAAATTGAGTAGTTACTTAATAATTTATATTTTATATTTTTCAACATTAGAAGAAATCGCACTTGTTATAGGATAATTTAATTCATAGTGTTATAGTTCATCGGTATTTCTCATACTATTATTTGTTAATTCTTATAAATAGACGTCTTATATTTGCTTACAAACTTAGTTAAGTGTAAAACAAGCTTCTCTGATTGTATCTGCTTCTCCTATAGCTCCTGAAGGTGCATGGTATTCACTAAATTTTTTAAATAGCACAGTTGAAAAGAAAATAGAATCTACAATTTTTTCTATAAAATTGAAATATAAGCCATTAACTAATTAGTAGTTTAAACATTTTAAGTACAGTGGTTTATTATGTCTTTCTATCTTATCATTACTAAATATTAGTTTATGGCACGTATTAGCAATTTCAATTAATTTAAATGATTTAAAAAGCTCAGAATATAGTACTCTTTGATTTTTTCTATTATCTGATAAAGTTTAACATAAATTGTATTTTTCTAAAATATTTTCTGGAATCTATGTTTATGTTACCTACAATAATCTATCTAAAATTTTATTTACCAGAATATATGTTTGAGTTGATTAGACTTCGAGCAATTTGATTAATTCGGTGGTAGATCTTTTGCTTTATTATTATCCAAATATAGATTATACTACTTATTGCTGTGTTGACTCATATATCCAATGTGGTTAGCGTTTTAGCGTTTTAATTTAAACCAAGGAAATAGCTACATTGTCTATTATATATTAGTTATGCATATCAATTGAATCAAAGAAGTTTGTGCTCTAACTTGTACCAATAATTAAAACCACATCTTTAATAGGTACTTTGGTATTAACGGTGTATGAACCTAGTCGAATTTGTGTTAATATTTTTGTGGCGGGTTAGCATTTTAACATCAAAAACTTTTTCATAATACAATAAAAACTATGATTTTATGAGGGAGCGTTAAAATTTTGGAGTATAATAATTGGATTTTCTTATTATTCTAGAGCAAATTTTAATTCTTGCATTTATTACGTAGTTTTCCAACACATATCTATAAATACTATAAACTTTTTGAATTGCTAGATTGTTTTATTACAGAAAATATCTTCTTCATCTTCATGTAATTCAATAGTTTTCATAGTATGTTTGAATACTGTCAAATTTTTAGTGGCTAATAAATAAGCAACAGGTGATGCAAGTTCAGGAGTCACAACAAAATTCGAAAATCCCATGAGACTATATAATCTAGTAATGTTTAAACTACACATAAATGGATCTCCACGCTACCAATCTAATTTGAAGTATCTAGCTAACATGAATGCCGTTGTATCTTCTGCCAACATTTCTACAAAATTATTTACAAACATTTCTGGACCATAATTCCGAGTATGTGCAGCTATTTCGTTGGTATAAACAGATTTAACAGGATTCATCAAAGATGGATAACAGACTTTAATTCCATTCACCTAAAAAATGCTTAAAGTTAAAAATGTATATGGATCAAATATCGATTATTCATTTTTATCAGCTGTAATTATTTACTGAACATGCTTTAAACTGATGTCAACATCACCAAACTCAGAGCATTGCATCAAATCTATTAATTTATAACGTTTAATAGGATTTTAAACATAAAATTACATGTATGCAACGCATACGACTGCATCAATTATTATTGAATCAACTTGTTTTTAAAATATTTATTTTTAATTATTTAAAAATTATAATACGGAATGGAAATAGTCGCGCATAACAATGGCTTCTCCTAAAGCCATTTAATTAGCTTTCTATTATTATGTGATTAATTACCCGTTCTATCTTAGAAACATCTCAGATTTTGTTTAAATTTAGGTTAAAATATTATACATATACTCTAAAGAGAAATTTTACATATTTAATTTTTTAACAGGTTGATTAAAATTTTTAACTAAGTCATTATAGTATTCATAAAACTTTTAAGTTTTAATATATGTTTCTACAAAAAAGTTAATATTAGAACAAAATATTTGATGCAATTTTTTAACAGATTCAGTAAAAGCTTAATATGAAGGTAGTTTTATATGAGACAATGATGTAATTTATTCGTAAAGTGTGTGTGTGGCCACAACAAACAGTAGTTAATCTTTTTCTGCATTATATTGTAATACACCTTAATAATCTGGTTAAAATAATTAAGGGGCACCAATTAATTTGCTCGATTTTACAACATCAAAAGCTTTTAAACTTGGTATGTTGTTGTAATAATTACGATTATATATGCATTTTACTTACCGAGTCAAATCATCTATCATTTTAGGTACATTAATAATATTTTATATAACTTTGCTCTTGGATCCGCTATTTATCAGTCGGTTATTAAATAATATTTATGAACTCATATTTATAGAACATAAAGGATTTTGAACAAGACCAAATGACTTAGCTTTAATATTCTCTTAATGATTACTTGTGTTCACAATTAGAATTGATAAGTTTGTAGAAATTATTGAACTAAAGAATTTCTTGTTTATCACAGTATCAATACCAAAGTTGTGGCAAATTAGTAATGAGAGACATTGCATTTCTTCTAAAGTAAAAATAGTTGGTAAAACAGATAGTGGTTCTAAAAGTGCATTGAGTAATTCATATACTGTGACATTTGTAGTTGATCTTTTGTTGAATACATCTTAACTGCCAATAACTAAAATTTCCATTGGCATGCATGTTAGCGAATCCATAATATGATTTTATGATTTGATTGATTTTTATTCCATAGAAGGATTAATTCTTGAAACCATTTAATTGTAACTAGAACATTTGATTGGTATTTAAGGCAAAAATCTTCCATTTGGAATTAATTTAAAGGGGAAATTTGTTTATAGTTTTGATCCTACTTTAAATCCCATAAATGAGTCAGAACTATTACTTTCTGGATCGAATAGAAGTTCTGGTCTTACCCCTGAAGCTAAAGAAACGGCTATACGTAAAATTAATATACAGCAAATAAAATCTAGTTAGTCTTAGTCATAAATATTCATATTTCGATATGAAGTCATAATTTGAATTAGATATGTGTTTATGTCAAACATATTATCAAGTTTCTAAGGTTATTTTTATATTTATCCAACGTTTTTAATATCTATACTACTTAAAATACCATCAATATCGACTATTACACGATTTGAATGCATATTCTCGATATTTTTTCCACCTTTATCTATTGCAAATTTTGATGTAAGTTGCGAACGTAAACTTATATGACTTGAAGCTTATGAAGCTGACTGAGATTCTTCACGATGAGATTTTTTAATAGGTTACTTTTGTTTTTCTTCATGAAGTTATAAATTCGGTAATCTAATTAATATCTATTACTTATGCATTATTTAGTAATTTGACAAACCATTTATTATATCAATTACTTAAATATATGAATTTTCAATGTAATTTTTTATTTAAAATGTTAATCTCGGAGTTTATAAGCATATTGCGGCAGATAAAGTTAATCCTCCAAAAACTGATTCGGGAATATCAGTAATTTAATCTTTTTCCATTTATAGGATTTCAATATCTTATTTCAATAAAGCTTAGAACTCTGTTGATTATGTAATCTCATTGTCAAATAATTATTTATATATAATAGCTGAATATTTTGATGATTACTGAGACAAATAATACCGGCTTGATAACATTTCATCTTCACAATATATCCCAGTTAGTGAATAAAAATTCTTTTTAGACTAACCATATTTAATCAATGTAGACAATCGTGAAATATTTAATTCTTTTTGTATTTCCAAATTCAAAAACATTTCAAAAACTTTATTAGATAAATATGGATTATAGTTTTATCCATTGATACCATATAGTTATAGATAATGTGCATAATAATATCCATTTTGAGATGAAAATCCAAATGTCAACATTTATTCAGAATCAAATTATCGATCTAAACAACCTAACAACGATTTTGACAGATTTTATTCTAAATAAGTGAATTCGGATTGTGAAATTATGATTTATGCTTCTTTTAATGCAAATTATTATTACTTTGGAATTAACTGAACTTGATTAAAATAATGATTAATGCAATATGATTACCATAATGGAATGAAAGGTTGACGTTATATTAATATTTTATCATAATCTTTCCAGGGAGAATTTTGAATATCTTTGACTTATAAATAACCTAAATTTGCCAAAGTTGGTAATTTTTCAGTTAGTACCGTATTTATTTTTTAGCTTAAATGATTTTTAAAAACGTATAATAGCGATTTGATATCTAATGTATATAGTTTATCATCTTCACAATTTAAAAGTAAATCAATTAATGATTGTTATTAATAGTTAAGGCAATCTTATGTGGATTGGAGTTATTTATTTTAAATATAGTTTTATTAATAGGATTGAGTTTTGATAATTTATGATACATTAACATAAGCATCTTTGTTCAATGTTAGGTATTTGTTTTCATGTAGTTTATCAATCAAATCAAAACTGTGTAAAAACGGACATGAAATATTTGACTTTAATAAAAATAACCCATTTACGAATGAATCAACTTATTCTTTATCAATATGTTTATGTTATGTTTGCAGAACTTTTGACACAAATACTTCGTACAAAGGTGGAATTTATATGTGAATTCCAGCTAACTGAAGCAATGGAGAATCAGATTTACACTCTATAATAAAACTAGCATCTTATAATTAAGTTATTCCACAAACACTTTCTTATTGCATATCTATTTTAATATCATTAGTTCCGTTTAAACGAATAATATGATCTCTTAATAATAGCACGAGATCTTCTGTTATTGATTTTTAATTGGCATCACTGGAATGGATATGAAACATCGGCTATGAAAGCTATTAGAAAAACTCTAAACAATACTGTTTACTTAGTGGATTAAATATACTTAAATCGTTGGAATTTACAAACTAATTAACATGTCGTAATTAGCATTTATCAACTATAGCTTAACGAACTCCAGAATTAATAAATTAAGAACTAGTGTCTTAAATCTACACTTAGTTGGCTTCAATTATATCTCGAACAAATAATTCAGCTACTTAAATCAAAACAGACTTCCCAATATGATTATCTGGTGCATGTAAACACGTGGACAAAGGGCTTATAATACATGAAGAAAGCATGAACACTAAAGCAGCCCTGTGAGCATCTAAATATATTATTTAATTTAGTAATTTTTGAACAGATACTTTATTTGGAGTATCATAACTTTCAATTAAATGCTGTGAATCAATTTTAGTTATTATTCCTTTTGCTTATTATAATCTGGATTCTGTCACACGATTAACTACAAATTCTATATCTTTTTCTAAAATTTGTTGATCAGTTTCGAGAACAATCTAGCTTAATATACCACTTCCTATTTTATACTCTTAAAATGTTAATTTATGTGTATAGTCATCATTTTCTGCATTTACAACCATTTTTCCTTCATAGTTTATGTAAGAAAATTCATTTTCTAACATTTATTCTGGTAAACATTAACTTATTTTATTAAATAAGGATTTAATAATATTTTATTATTAATCTTGTGTTAATCCATGATCATTAATTTGTTATTTATTCTTTTTAATATTAAAATCTTTTAAGCATTATGTTCTAAAATTCGGATATAAGTTCTATTCTGAAGCTTTTAATACAATATATGAATTAAATGCAATTTGTTCTTGTAAACCTATCTATTATACATTTAATAAGATTTCTTTAAATTTAGTATATTTTATTTCCAATTCTTTTTAAACATTTTTATTCTAAAATTCTTTCCATTTTCCTGCACATTTTATTGTTGTGTAATGAAGTTATGCAGCATTCCACATGGAACTCATAATAGGAACCGCTATATTTTAAAATGCTTAGTCAAGATTTTCGTGTGAAAAATAGCTTTAAAACAAGAAATCTTCATTGAATATAAATTATATTGTTTTTTACTATTATTGTGTATCTTATAACTGGCTTTATTAGTGCAATGCATAAGATTTAGCAACATCGTTTTCCTATTTCATGTATTTGTTTAGCTAGTCTTCAGCACGTTTCATACTGTCAATGCTATAAAAATCTAAATCAACATTTGATGATACTATTGTTGTCAAATATTCTCTTTCATAACTTAGAATATCAGAAAATGCTTAATCAGTTGCTTTATTTAATTATTTTGCTTTAAGATAATCTTACAAAATGCTTCTTTTAACGGCATCAAAACCAAAAGTTGAGTTATTAATTGTAAGTTCCATTTATATATTATCTATATCATCAGTTATATTATATGGACTGTGTTCAAACGAATATTATTTACTACTTACTTATAATATGTTAGACTTATACAAAAATAAACAAGTTAGTGAACGCCATAATATTACTTCTTCGAAAGAGTTTCCTATATGGAATATTTTACTGAGTGTATCATAAATAACTTAGATTACTCCAAACACAAACTATTACAAACTTATTGCTTTTCTTTCTACCTTTAATATTTTGTCCTCTATTGCTGGAATATATTGCATTTATTTGGTGGATATATTAATAAATAGTTGTTAAATACTTTTATCCTATGTTTATTACTTACCTAACCAAAGTGGCATAAGTTTTATTTCTGCATTATCAACATACTATTAATGGTTAATTGATAATAAACTTGAAAATAACTTTTTATTTGTGATCGACCCTTCATACGAAGGAGTTATTAAATATTTTTGTTAGATAATAGTCATAAAATCTGTTTTGCATAACTCAGAATACATTAATTAGTCAACAGAAATGATTAATACTTAATTATTTTGTGGATTAACAGACTATTCAAGTATTTTACTTGAAAATTCGTTAAATGATTTCACAGAACATGGGCAAAATACTAAAATAGAGTTTTCTTGTTAATTCTATTGTATTAAATTGTATTCATCTTTCGATGTTATATAATGCAATTTCGTTTTATTTAAAACACTTAAATAATTAACAAACATTTTCAAATGATATTAAGAAGTAGATAAAAGCAACATTGGATTTTTTGTAGAAATTAACTCGTTAACATTTAAAATATCATAAGCTAAGTATTAAGTAAGTTAGTGAGTTAATGAAAATGTTTATAACTACTCTAAAAACTATGCATTTATATTATCTCTTAAAAAGTCAATAAAGTATTTATTAAATTGAATTTTATTTCTAAATTATTATGTGTTTTTGTGTTTAATATTAGATTGACTTAACGCAAATTCAATTTACTAATATGTTTATGTCGCGAAATTAAAAATTTGTGTAGATTAAGCTAAATCTAAACCAAAACATCCAGATACAATATTAGCTAATGTTTAACATATTTTAAGATTATTTATATCATCATTGATGAAAAACAGGCATTGTTTTATTATATAATCGTAAGTAATTAGAGATATTTGATAAGCGTTTGTTTTATCTTTTACTTTATTCAAAATATTTTATATTGATTGTAAGGATAATACACAATACTAAGAATTAAATTATAGTAATGTTTGATTTAAATCATAGAAACTCTGTCCAAACGATAAGTGTAATGATGTATACGAACTTTAAACAGAAATAGTATCTATCAATGATGTTATAGAATTTTCAAATTGTGCAATAATTTATTCAGTTTTAAATTATATTTCTTATTCAGTTTAATACATAAATGAAACATTTTAAGTTTATTGAGTTTTTTCTGGTATATGTGCTTTGTACCTTTAGTTATATAAACGATCTATTTAATCACCATTATCGAATTTAATATTAGTTGATGTTTCAACATTTTATAAAAATGGACAAAAGAATATTAAACTACCTATATTTTGAAAATCTTCAATATTTGCATAGTTAATTACAACATTTTTACGTTATTAGTTTACATCCGGTATTTTTTATAGTACTTCATTGCCTCTTTCATCATAGATGTTACAAACAGAAAGTAATTTTCCTTTTTGTCTATGAATATTGAATGCTAGATTTGCTAAATAAAATACTTCTTACGAGGATATATATTCAATACCATAAACAATACATAACATTCCGCAAATAAGTGCAGTTTCAATTTTCTAATATTGTTCTGCAAAGTTATTTTAGCTCAAAAATACTTATTGTACATTCATCATTAATAGTCTAGAAATATAAGAAATATTTTATTTGAATTCAGCATTTGCGTAGCCTTTGTGAACGGAACTCATTGCGAATACCACTAATTTCTAACTAATACCTTGAAGAATCGGAGCTATTACGGCTTTTTAAAGCGCTGTTAGTGGAACTGCTTCAGTATCTTTCGCTTCACCTTACCAATGTTATCCACATTAAATAGTGAATGATTATTGCAAGTCAGTGGCCTCAATTCTGTTCGTTTTATAATTCAAATAGCTAAATGCAATATTTGGTATTTCGCTTTATCTTTTATAAAAGTCTTTGAGTTTGGTCATTTTCTTTAAATCATTAAAAGCAAACATCCATTCTTAAGTACGAGCCCTTGCAGCTTATTTAAAGTGTTTAGGCTTATTGCATTTTACTATAGCAGCAATTATTGAACCGAATGTTTAGATAACTTATTATAATTCATCATCATCCATTTAAAATTTTAATGCATCATTTTTTATTTTATCAAAACACTGCATAAAATATGTAGAAATTACGAGGCAAAATGACTAATAAGTTGTTGAATGAATAAAATTAACTAATTCTTCTTTAAATACATCGTTATCAGCAATAAGTTAACCTTATACTCCTGTATGCGATTTTGAAAAATCTGAATTGCTTTCGGAATTAGAAAGTGAAACAGAAGTAATTTATTAGTATTGTGAATATTCATGACCATTTGAAAATAAACAAGTTGTTATACTTTATTATTTTTTGTTTTATTTTTTACTGATCGCTAGTATAAATTAATCCCAACTTTTAAAAGCTTAAAATTATATTTCTTATTTAATTAATGGATAAATTTTATCTAATACTTCTAAATTTCTTTTGGGTGCAGGTACATGTCGTTAAAATTTTATTATTTCTTAACCAGATTGAACATACTTAAAGTATATTTCATTTCTTCTATGCTCCGTAACAATTTGATTCAAACCAAACATAAATTATTTGTTAAAGGTATTTGAACCATAAATATCATTAG
This sequence comes from Hexamita inflata, assembly GCA_963988835.1. Lineage (NCBI taxonomy): Eukaryota > Fornicata > Diplomonadida > Hexamitidae > Hexamita > Hexamita inflata. The sequence goes on along the minus strand of CAXDID010000526.1, from coordinate 142,180 downwards.
CAGAAGGATATTTGTCGTAAAGAATAAACTACGGCAACTATATCAATAATGAATATGGAAACATTTCTTTGGTTCGATCAAAGTTAAATTTACAAGGAATTATTTTAATAGGAGTATTTGATTCCTATTAATCGAAAATTATCTTATCTGATATATAATTTTAATCAATTTTATTTTTGATTATTTATGTTGATAAATTTTTTAATATATTTACAACATTATTTTCTTGGATATCTTGTTTTAAATCATTTGTTCTTTAATAGACAAATGTAATCTTATTTATAAATTGTTCATTCGTTACCAATGAAATTAAATCTATTTTGTTAACATCATCCAAATAATTTTCATAAATATATTACCAATAGAAAACACATGCAAATAGTTATCTTTACTATTTTTAATTAAAATAATTTACTGTAAATGAAAATGTTTTTGAACTGAATATAATTATATTTGTTTCTAAATACATTTTAATTAAATCTTTTAATAGCAGTGGTAATTTCTTAAGAATTTAATCTATCATTTTTATTAACTGAATAATAGCTTCTAAATCTCTTGCAGTTTATTCTATGGTTGAAGTATACCTCCATTGTTATATTGTTTGTTCAAATTCTCTGAACTCCTACGGAAAAGTATTTTCAGCTAATTATTACCTTATTATTTAAAATATTAATTAATAATGTTTTTCATATGATTCAATTCGTTGTATTTCTCTTTTCCCCATATAACCCGAATTATTTATTATTTGCGATATTTTAGTTAAAGCATCCGAGCAAATGTTTTACAAAAAAGTAGGCTATAAAACAACTTACATTATACTATTTAAATTAGCCCTAGCATCAACCATGTATCCTAATAAATCCATAACTGATTTTTAATCAACTTACTTAATTAACGTATCATCATATTTATAACTTACATTTGATTAAAATACTTATACCACATAAAAAGATCGCATAACCGAATCAATTTATTTCAATTAATCCCTGGCTTATTAATCTATTTCTGCATTATGTCTTATCAATAATAGAAGTCTTAAAAAGTTATTTTATGTTTCAGAATCTTATAGTTAACCTAAAATATTTTCAACAATGGCTTTTTAATTTTTATCTACTTATAATTTTAATAGTTTAGAAATAGCCAAATAATGTGATGAACTGAATGTTTTAGTTTTAATTAAATAAAGACTAATAACTTTATTTTAAACAGTTTTAATATATTTTTCAACAAATTCAGTATAATCTTTCCATCCTGCGTACTCTATACTTAATTTTATAAATTTATCTTTGTTAAATTGCATTTATTCAGATTTATCAGTAAATAAACTATTCTTTTTCTAATAATCGTGATATACACTCATAATTTCAAATTTACCAGCTAATATTCTTTATTTCATGTTTTTAACGCAATTTGCAGTACGCTCAGTTATTTCTATCAGCTCTTACGTTGGAAACTGTCCTAATGTTAGATTAGAATTATGTGTTAATGTCATTTCAATACGATACTTACCCATTACTATTTCAGTGATAGGAATTATTCCTAGTAATAAACTAAAACTACTTGCGTGATTGTTCGCATTAATAATTCTGACTTATTTAAACGATGAATCTTCTAAAACCCATTTTCTCCAATCAGACAATACAATTTAAATAGCAGAAAGTTCAATCAACCAAAATTTAATTTCGCTAATTAATAACGTAATGTTGAAATTATTTTCTGTTAAACGTAAATTTATATTTGCGTATGTATTTTTTGTGTTTGCATTCGAATGCATCCCTCTTGATATTTCCGTTTGTTTAACATATTTTGAAAGCAATTAATCTGAAGAAACAATTTCTGATTCGATTTTTAGATTAGTTACTTTAGCTATTGAAGACAAAAAAGCATTTTGAACATGTTTATCGGCAGTAATTTTAAAGGGTTAAATCGATAGTTATTGTTATAATGCTGGGTATAGTTCTAAAAATTCTTTAGGACTGTTCATACCCAGTAACATGTCATCTAATGAAAGTTTAATAATATTTTCAAATAATTATTCAATTGCTAGCATTTTTTCGCAAACAAACTAATCGAATATTAATAGCATTTCGGCTATCTGTTTTCGATTTTCACTTAAATCATACTTTATTTTTACAACTTCACTTACTAATTATTGAATAGCTAGAACAGGTTTAGTGAATGAATTGTAATGAATATCAATATAAGATTGATCAGAAGATTCTGCAAAGGTAAACATGAAATTTACTCCATTAGTAATAAAAATACTCTCTATATTTTGCTGAAGTTATATGCATTATTTTAATAACAGTTCTTTTATTTATTATCCTAATTATAATTAATGAGGATTACAATGACACATAAATAATAGTTCACGAATATATTGTAATTCATCATTAATATAATTAGCTTATTTTACTAAATCAACTTTAACAATTTATCCCATTTTTTGTTAAAGTTTCTTTCCTTTAGTATAAAAATCAGATAATGTATCAAACAAATCTATTTACATAAATAAACAATAGAATTAATTAGTTTCAACTTATTTAATAACCTATTATTTTAATTTGACGTTGTCAATCATGCTTTGAATTAGTAGAAAATCAAAAATGAAATTTTCAGGTTTCATTTACATGAATATCATTTATGACATATCTTATGCTTTTTAAAAAGGTAGATTTCTTTGTGGAATTTTGTTAACTGTATAACTTTCTCTGATGTTACTATAAATTTTATTTAATTTGAGAGTTTCTCTAAATTATTTCTCAGTATTTTAGAATGATAAACAATTATGAACTTGATCTATAATATTTTCTAAGGAACTAGCAAGTCCTTGGTATAGCTGAATTAACCGTTTTGTGTCTACAGTTGAACACAGATCCTCTTACATAATAAGTTTAGGAAGTTACAAACAAAAATCAGTTAATTCTGGTACAGTAGTATTTTAACGTTTGAATTCGGTCACTTAACTAACTAATATTGAATCAATAGTGAAATTGGCTTATGAAAATACATCTAATTTTACAACATATTAGAAATTTGTAAAATTCAAAGAATCAACGAATTTATCACCAAAATATCCAAATGTAATAATTATAATAAGTAATTAGTTCAAGTGTTGTAAAATTTATTTTTGCGTTTCTTCTATTGTTGATTATTTAAACGTTATAGTTGGTATATATTGAGCAAAATATACTGTTAATATATCTGGATTTGCGACAATATTCTGATTTGATTTTAATATATCATTTACCAGTTATTCACCTGGGGTATCTGGAAGAACAGAACGACCAAGTTGAAATATATAACTATTTAAATCTACCATTTATCTTTAAATCATATCATGCCAAACATTGCTACATATATTTTTAACAATTTAATGACAATTTGGCATTATTTCAATTTTTCCTTTCAAAGTATCTTAAAATCGATCTGCAAATACAATTATATACAAGGGAATTAATTATATTTTAATTAGTAGCATCATTAAAACATTATAATCTATGTTACTAACATTTACTTGATTTACTGACATTTTTTCAACTATAAGTTCCGCATTTTTTTGTGTTACTCCGATTTTATCTAAAACGAGTTATTTATTTAATGTCTAAGAAAACTGAACCATACTAGACAGTTCTTAGCACACTTTAAATATCATTTGTGATAAATCTTGTTTATCTGCGAATTTGCTCAAAAATCCCCCAATAATTTAACGTGTGGTTGCCAAAATTCTTTGTAGTGCTTGTACGAATATTGGTGTAGCGATAGTAGTTTTTATGATGCTATTTCTGCTGCTTTCATACGATGACTAGCACGGTGTTCTGATTTTGTGTGCGAATTTTAGCATTGGGATGTATTTTCTGCTTCCGAACGAGGTGAAGTCTATAATACCAAGTTATGGTATTTGCGCGATATCTGTGATTTCCTTCTTAAACTCTGGAAATTGTGCGATCATTTTTGAAATCATCGGGTGTTCGATTTGTTTTTGTTCGCATTTGATTGCGATGTTTTTCATTATTGGTGCCATTACGTTGACCGAGTTGAGTGTAACGTCAACGTCTTCGTAGTCGTGGGTGTTTTCGATCGTGCTGAAAGAGGGCTTGGGCATAGACTTGCCGAATAGTCTAACCTTTGCTCTTCTTGTGTTGAAATTCACTTAAAGTAAGTGCCCCACTCTGTCGAAAACGAGAACAGGAACCGCTTAAAACGTCATGTTCATGTTCTTCACGTCCAGTTCATAGAAACGACGGGCGTCCTCAAGTGCGCTCATGATTGAGGAGTGGTTTAATGATTAAATAAATGCTATTAAAATATAAAATAGATGTTGGATAGAAGTATTTTTGCTTATATCAAATGATTCCATACACAACTCATAATAAACATAATAAGCTTGTGAATAAAAAGAAATTTTTTGAAATTACGTTCTTATGAAGTAATAGTTGAATATATACATGTATCAATCACTATTTGGAAGATCGCTGTCAACTTCAGGTTTAGATAATCTATTCTGCATTGCTGTGAGTTTGTAATTACTTAACTTTTCTAAATTACGTGTAGATACGGAGTCAGATCCCAGGGCTTTCAATATCGAAATGAAATATCTCATTTCGTTATTTGATATGTCAAGTATGTATTAAGCTTTTTGACGAATTTATACAGATCTGGTAACAACAATATAAATTAAGTCAACGTTGTCCTATAACTACTATTTGGAGTAGTGAGGATTAAATACGTTGACTAAACCCAGTATCGTGTCAAAACGTCTGTTAAATTCTAACTGCGACAGTTTCATTAGTATTATGGTTTGTAGCTGAAGATGGAAAATTCAAGTAATTATTATATTAGGTAAGTCATACAATAGTATTTCACTTCAAATGTTCGACATGAATTTTTCAAGCTTGGTGAAGTAGCTTCCAATGTTGGGTTCGTAGGCCAGGTAATTATCTTTGGCGATTGAAGAGACGAATAGGATGTTAAAGTACAGGTTATCGCATGATTCTTACGATCCGTCACGTTCGTATCCGGAGTCTTAGTAAGAGCGTGAGCAGATTGGTTGTACGATTTTGATGAGTTTCACGTCAAACATGATGCAGACGCAGTTGCGCGAGTACTTTACGTTCATCGCTGCCAACAAGCTCGTTGACGGCTTCAGCACCACCGCGCACGGTCTCGAGCTCGATATTTTCTACAGCATCACCAAAACCTCTCCCACCGGTGACAACCCCCTCATCTCTAAGCAAAATCAATACACGCTAATACAATATTTAGAGTCCCAGTTCACTTTAATGGAATAACTATAATGTTTCCAGCTCTGCCCAACCCGTTTCCTGGAATTCATCGGTAAAAACCTCTCGCAGGGGTTCCTATTCGAGTGCGCGCGCACAAAAACGCCCGTTTTCTGCCCGGCTCTCACTGACGGTTTATTTGGAAACGCTTTATGTAAAACCAAAACGAGATTAATAATCGATTAAGTGGCGGATATTAGGGGCATAAACACACTTGTAAAGAGGTCAGTGAGGACGGGGTCGATTATACTCGGGGCCGGGCTCTCAAAGCACCACGTGAACAAGGCCTCGCTTATGAACGACAGGGGAGCGGATTACGCTATTTACATAAACACGGCTGAAGAATTTGATGGGAGTGATGCAGGAGCTACCCCGGACGAAGCGGTCGGGTGCGGAAAGGTAAGCGTTAACGCGCAAGCGGTTAAAGTGCACTCGGACGTAAGCCTGGTGTTCCCAATACTATTTATGGAAACGTTCTACAAAGAACTTGAAAATAATAAAGAATTCTACGCGAATAAAAAGAGAGAAGACGTACAGGACACATACCTGGTTGAAATCGACAAACAAAACAAGAAAAAACTGAAAGCCAAGAAATGAAACTCAGTTCTTATTTTTTTTTCAATTTTATAAATAATAATTATAATTATTTGTATCACAACACTTTTGATATTAACTTTACAAGCTACTCTGCAGATAAATTATCTTCGTTAAATATCAGCTCATCTTAGAATGAATCGGATTGCGAATACTCCACAGTGCTATGAAGCTTTGGTAAACACGTTATATTTCGATGCGATATTTCTGAACTGTGTTGTGATTAAGACGAACTCAAAAAATAATTAAATGTCATCTTTGGCAATGATTTTGATAATTTTGTTTATTGCTTTACATTAGGACTTATAAGTTATCGTTTCATTGAAGTGAATTATTATAAAAATGAAAACAATTATATTTAAATTCCACTATAGCATTCTATCATACAAAATATAAAAGTAAATATGATAACTGATATGATTCGAATCTACAGCTTCTAACTCTATTTAGCATATATTATTTAGTATACCCAATATAGTCCCAACATATTTTTATTCTGTAATTTTGTATATAAATATTGTAATTTTCAATTTAGTGTAACATCAGCTCATGATAACATTGAATTAAAAAGTGTTATAATAAAAGATATACAAAGACAAACACATTACATAATTCACTACATCTATATCATAATATTTCTTAAATCATCCGAAATAATTAACCAGAAGATATTTCTTCTGGATTAAATATTGAATCCTCATTAAATGAATCTGATTGTGAGTACTCTCTAATATTTGTTAGTCTTGGAATAACTTTTTATTTATGTTCTGAAATTTCACTACTTCTTTTAGAATTAATCTTGGATGAGTGTAAAGTTTACATTTTTGGTGGATCTTCAATCATGTGTAAGAGTTTATTTTGTGTTTTCTTGTTAATGTGTAATATTTTTTCGTTCATTGAAAGTGGAGTATATTTTCGTAAATAATTTAATTTTCAGTCAATAAATCTTATTTATTATTAAAATTCAAAATAACTATAAGATTCGAAATAGGTATTGAACTATAATACATTGCTATAAATAAATACTGTGATTTTTATGATACCAAGTTAAGACGAGCTACATTTATTTAAATTAGAAGTATATTGGTGAATGGTTATTGAATTTTAGTAAATAATCACTCACAGATAACTAATCATAATTGATAATCATTGATATAAAATATAATAAGTTAATGTTAGTTAATCACTTATCCAATTTCGTCAATATCTACTTACTAACTTCCATTTATTTTGAAAGCATTTCCAGGATGTTTTAGTTTTAATTCTTTAGTTTTTAAATTTCATTTTGTTGATCATTTATTTGTGCTTTCATAATTCCAACTTAGTGCTCTAAAGATGAATTAAGCAGTGTTAGTCTTTCAATTTGTACTTCGTGCTCTACCAGTGCTTCGTTTTGGTCGTTTAGTATCACATGTTGCAATTTTGGCAGGAATTCTTCGTATTTGTCAAACAGAAATCCGTTGAACGTTTCTTCGAATATATGTCTTGCGTTTCTTTGTTTGTTGTCCGTTGGTGATAAAAGAGTGATTTATTTCTTAACTTTCACAATCTGTGCGCCCTGGAATATCTTATTTGTTATTTTACTGCTGTATATCGCTGGTTGAACCGCGTTCGTCAGATCAAACAGTTTAAGTCCCGTTTTGCTCAGTGTTACAATTATATTATTCTGTGCTAGTTAAATTTATCCAGCGTCAACTACAATCGTATTTAACAGATTGTAGGTGTACGCATCGAATATCTTCAGGTTGTTCGGGTTGAAAACGTAGATTTTATTGCTCACGCTGTAGAGCTGAACGTCCGAGCCCGCGATATTCGGAACTTTAACCGCTTAAATGCAATTCGGGTCAGAAATTTACGTGTCCGTTATTTTTAACAGTGTTGGTTGGCACTTTTAAACGTCAAAAACGAGAATTCCCTGAGGAACGACGCAGTAAGACCACGGCTGAGTAAAGTAGGAATCAATATTCAATGGAACAATCGAGTGCGCCATGAAGCAGTATATTTTACCAGTTTTCTGCTCAATTCCGAACCTCTTGAGGTTATCGAGCTATGACTACTGTCTTGGAGCTGTGTACACTGGGCAACCTAAGTAAGTATCAAACGGAAATATTACCTCGAAAGTTTCAACTAGAAGGAGCTATTTATTAAACTTAAAGCACTTATTCTAGCGATAACCGTAATAATAGCCTTCGTACTCGTGAATAAAATACATATCTTCCAAAAATGCGTCCATTACGTAAGTGAGTGAAATTATATCATTATTACAATTATTACGCAATAATTTTATTACCATAAATTATCTAACACTTTAAATTAATGAAGCTTTTGATTTCGACTCTAATAATATTACTAACAGCAGCGATTTATTTTGGATACAAGTACTGGTGCAATTTCAAGCGGTAAGTGGACGACGAAACCTTGAAAAATCGAATTTCATTCGCCTTAACTGCGAAAGTTGATTTAATCTCTGATCCGAATTACAATCAAGCTTTATTTCCGCACACAAAATTATTCTTAAATAAGTTAGCTTCAAGAGCATTTATTTGCAATTAAACGGCTGTGCGTCCAGGATCCGGAATTGTTTCGGGCGAGTTCGTGCTTGTGAGCACTGAATCGAAAGCATTGAAGCAGTTTTTCATTAGAAACTTCACTGACTTCAAGACCATGTATTTTGAGTGCCTTGGGTTCAAATCCGCTTCTTTGCAGTTAATTTCTCTCGTTGAAAACTAACTAAGGGAGTTCAGTTTGGTTCAAAAATGTTATTTCGAGTTCGTTTTGCAAACGGCCGTTTTCTGTCCGTGGGCGTTCGTAGAAACGAACCGCTTCATTTACGAACCGTTTTTGTGCGAAAACTTAAAAGTTGAGGGGAAAATGTTGAAGTTAAGGTCCGTGAAGGAACTTAATATTGAGGAGGAGATAATAATAGCGTTTTTGGACAGCGGGGTTGAGGTGCGAATCGGGGACAAAGCAGCTAAAATTGAAGTATCTGAGAAAAATGGAGTGTATACTGCTAAAAGCGGAAACAAGCAGGTTGAGTGCAAAGTAGAGTGGAGATGAGGTCGTGAGCATAGTTTATCTGCTGATTTTGTTTTTTTCAATGTGATTAATAAAAACTACTATAAAATAGAAATAAACTAAATCACAAGTACATATCGAACATTTTTACAAGATCGCATGGAACTTGCTCGAAAACTGGCTCATTCAAAATTTAATAGGACGACTGTGAAAAATTTAATGAGCATTCTGTTTAAATTTGTAATAATTCGCTTTTTTAACAGCATTTTGATAAAATTGGTGGTAATTTATAATTTTAATTGCATGGAACAGCAAGTCTTTATCTTAAACATCTTTGCTTACTTATTATCATTTGTTTAGTAGAATTCATATTATGGTGTGGATAAAAAATAATCTTACCTCACAGAAATGACTTAATAGATCAGTACGTTATTTATAATTCAAATACCAATTAGTACATTTATATAGCAACATTTATATAGCAACTAAAATTAAATTCTAAACTAAAATCAATAAAAATTTGATTATAATCATTCTTACTACGTGATTTTTTAATGACTAATTAATTAACTCTAGTTGAGATTGTTGTAACTCTAGTATAATTCGCTTTATTTTTCATTTATAAGGGGTTTAAAAATTTGATTCGCTTAATCATCAAACGATTTTGTTATTGATTTGAAATATATGAATATACAAAATTATATTATACATTTAAAAGTGTACTTTTAAAAGTGAAGACAACTTGATTATAATCAGAACTAACTCATATCAATATCTTGCATATCATCATATTGTACATCATTCAAATCAAAACTGGGAAGACGAAATCCACTATTAGTTAATTCTAAATCTAAGTTTTCCATATATATGTATTTATATACATTTTATGCGTTACATTATGGTGAATATTAAACCTTCGATATAGGTGGTAGTGGATATTATATGTTTCTATCGTTCCTCCGTAGCAATTTTCTAGTTTACTGAAATTTACAAATTCGCTTCATTGATGTGGAAATATAAATAATTACTGCATCATATGTTTATGTTATTATAGTTAACAACAAAATTATTATAAATTTAATGAACTCACTTATATAGAAACAATCAAATATGTTTTGAAGTAATTATAAATATTTAGGTTTGGGTGCATTTGGATCCCAGATTTGATTTTGGGATTTTTACTTACTATCTCATTTAGCTATATATCTACTCATATTTTTACTCACATCCCTTTTTTATTAGATTTACCACCTCTATATTTAGTCTCCGAGCAGGGAGGAAAAGATCGAGGGGCCCCTCTGGGGTATCGATCTTTGGAGGGGCGGCGAGCCCCTGGACGTCGTTGCTTGGATCCAGGAACACCCAAACCCAACCCTCCAGTAATTATTTATAATATTCATTGAATACCTACTATATAGAAATTTAAATGTTGTAAGATGAAATAATATCTATCTTCACTTACTAATTATTCTAAGTTGATTTATGCTTATCAGAACCTGGTCGAAGTCAAAGTTCATATTCATTTCGTTTTCATTTAATTCGTTCTCGTTCAGTTGAATGTTGAACTCTTCTAAGTCAGGTGTTTAAACTCCACTGTTCGTTAATTCTAGGTCTTACAAGTATTAGAAGTTACAAAAGCTGTATGAACTGTTTGGTGTTCTTTGTGGCATCGGATGCACTGGTGGTAGCGACTGAATTTACTTCAGTTTGCGCTGTGTGAGTTATCTTTTCAGTTGTCTTTGGTATAGTCTGTTCATTGAAGTGAAATAGATTTTACATTTTAATTATTTTATGGCTAGAACGTTAAATATCTGTAAAAATTTCAAATTTGTGTACTTCATTAAATTTGCAAGAAAAACTTGAAACACTTAATAAAGTTAAAATAATTATACTTAAACAAGAATTAATTCAAACATTATCAATCGTTTATTGATGTGTTTATTGTGAATTATTATTTGTACACTATTATTTGTTACTATATTATTTATGTAATATTATGTGTATATTATCTTGGTATTTTCATCATTTCACTCAATACTTAATCCATTCCAGTCTATTTCTGCATTAATTCCCTTATTGAAGTCTTTGAGTTGCATGTCAGATATTGGCATAACTGGAGGGATTACTTTATCCTTTTTAGTTATTGCTATTGGCGGCGGGCTGATAATTAAACTATCATTGGTTGGTTGCATGTTGAAGCTGTTGTTTATACTTTAAGATCTCATTTGCGATCTGTTGAATGATTTGTTGCGAATTTCTTGTGCTTTATCTTCGCCAATAACGTCTGCTACAACATCAAGTAGTTCATTCCTTTCTTGTTCTGTTTCGTACAGTGCTTATTCAAGCATATGTGTTTTCTTTTCGTAGAATTAAATGATGCAGTCCATTTTGATGTCGAATTCTTGTCTTTGTTTTTCGTGGTTGAGTTTCATGAGGTTAATTACGTCTACGACTTCGTGGTATATTTGTCTTTGTGTGTCTTGGTCGTTGATGTTTGTGATTTTGCTGATTGGGTGTAGTGCGTCTCCGATTTCTTCGTTCATTTTGTTTTTCATGTATTGGTTGTAGACTTCGGCTTTTTCCTTGTCTCCGCACATATTGATGAATTCGAACACGGTTGTGTCCTTTTTGAGCATAATTTGCTGTTGTTTGCCAATTTTAGCTGCAAGTTCAGCGTTGCTGCTCAAATCTATGTACTACTGCTAATCGAGCTTGGAATCTGCTTAGAACTCAAGAATGTACTTGAATATCTCAATATCCCTCTAAACTACTGAATAAAATATGACCGGAACAGCCTCGTTCTCCTTTAAATGAAGAGGGACCATTGCCCTCACAGCAGCTCTGTTCTCGAAAACGACCGCTTGTTTAACGGCCTCAGAGTCCTTCACAGCGAATAATTAACAGAAAACGCGAATGAAGTCGTTTTGGTTCTTCATAATCGCTAGTTTAAGAGGGGTGTCCAAATTCGCATCTTACAACGTGAAATCAACACCGAGCTCTTTCGTCAATTATACAGCGGAAATATCAGTGAAATTTAGCAGGGCCATGTAGTGCGCGATGTTCCTGCGCATCTGATCTATTTTCTTTACGTTGAAAGGGCTTGATTTGGGGACTTATTGATTCTAAGTGTGAGCAAGTTGAGATTTAAACAGCGAAATCTTCACTGACTTCAAGAGCTGAATGAACTACGGGAAACTGCTCAGCTTCAAAAGCAAAATAGGATCCTGCTCGTCCACACACTACGTCTTCCGGTACAAACTCACTAGATACTGATATACACGCGGATTCTTTGACTCAATCCCAGCTGTTAACAAATCACAGCCCACCGGTAAATTCTGGTACTTTTAAACAGTGAAAGCTTCGAAATCAGCTTCCTCCTCTAAAAATTGCGCACATTCGAGCTAGTTGTGAACTATAGCTACGAAAAACGCATTCATCTCGCTTGTATTCTTTTTGTGCATTAACGATTTTAAAACACGACAGCATTCCAAATAACCTAACTTTGCAGCTAACATTAATGGGGTGTTCTTGTGTGTATCTGTTTAAGAGAATTATGATTCATATTTTAGTAACATTGACGGGTTATTCTACATTACAATTTAGAATATGGACGGCATTTGAGGTGGTGAAAATAACTAAACATAATATTATATGCGAATTAAAAGTTCTAAAATATAAATAAATAAAAATGTTTGACAAACACCAAGAAATCTCACAAGTAGCCAAGTTATTTCATCTTTAAGTATTGTTCTGGAAGCTCATTGAAAACAGAGCACGCTAAAACAAGATCAGGTCTTTCATGTTTCTTGGCAACTTATTCTATTTCAGAAAAGTTAACGAATTAAAAGTTATCAAACTTACCTTTCAGCTTGTCGTCGAATTTTTCGAGAACACCGAATGGACCTGGCCCAACACCAATACCAACAAAACTGATTGGATACTTGGAAGCTTCTTCTATCCATTTCTTATCTAATTTTTCATTTGAAATTCCACCGTCTGTTATTAAAACACAAACAATTAGCTACTTTCCACCCATTTTTTATTCAAGCTCAATACATTTTTAGATTGTATGAGCTAATGTTGTCGGTCCAGATTAGTCCACTGAATTTGCAGCAGCTTTATAAGATTCCATAAGGGCATCAAAACCCTTGTAAACATCAGATTATCCGTATAAGGGAACGATTCTCTGATCAGTTGATTGTGAACAACCAAAACGATATGCGTTGATTTCACCATCATCATCAAATTTTTCTATCACTGGTTAAAGAATTTGTAACACACGCATGTACGGATTTACTGACTAAGTTGAATGAAGAGAACCATTCGAAGCTGAGAAATCGAAACCTACAACACATTAGATTGATTCAATGCCACTTTTACGCATACTACCGTTAAGTTCGTCGAAAGTTTTGTACTTATCAGTAAGCAGATGCATTTTTTCAGCCATACCAGTTTCTCCACACAGTCCCATTTTTAGATATGGAAGTGTTAAAAATTATAGCATATATTATACGTAAAATAAGTATTTAATAAAATAATAAAAGATTATAATAACACTACAATAATGATAACACAATGAGATTAAGAAGGGACAAAGAGAACATGTTCTTCAATCCAGCTGTAATTAGGTTATTGTTTACAATTTAAAATACTAACTGAAGTTAAATGTTAATCTTACAAATATAAATTAAACATTCAGTATAACTTTCAGTATTATAGATTTATCCTCACTTGATCCACTTGAAAACTTTTCCGGCTTCTCCTTTGAGTTGGTCCATGTAAACTGAGTAGTCTACCACATCGTCCCCGACCACTTTGTTTACGATTGCGAAGAAGTTCACGATGTACGAGTAGTAGTGAATGATCACGTGCGTTTTCTCCTGTTTGGGGAACATGAACTGCCCCTTCTCCTTCAAGAAGTTCTTGAGGCTCTTAACGGCCCCATCGTAAAGTAGCCCAAGGCTCGTTCCCTCGAGCTGCTTTAAACTCTTCAATAAAAATCCGCACCTGAAGCTCAAAACGGCCGAGGCTGCTCCCGTTTTGTTCATCAAAGTGTTGTCGTAGAGAGCCGGTAGGGCGTCAACGCGGTTCGTTTTCGGTTCGTAGTTGAATTCCTCCTTCAAATTCATTGAGGAGAGACCCATTTTATAGGTGTCTAAGAGCTGGGAGAGCATCTCAACGTTTCTAGTTGCGTTGCCGAAAACGGCTTTATATTTGAGAAGGAGGCCGTAGCCGCAGAGCATTTGCATCTTGTTGAGCATTTAAATGATGTGCATGTTCGCGCAGTCGTCCAAAAAGGTCTTGGTCTGCTTGAAGAAGTTAATGAGCGAGATTAGATCAAACTACTGATATATGAGCTTCAAAATGAACTACTCAAGCTGATCAATTAGAGACTACTCGAAAGGAAGCGCGGAGGACTTAATTAACGTATTGTCGTAGTACTTGCGCTCCTGCACTAGAAGCTGATCGATTTTGTTCACCATGTACCCAGCAACCTGTTCAGGAAACACCTGACAGTCAAAATTCTGATTCGTAATCTTCACACCACCCTTGAATAACTTCGGAGTTACCTTCTTAATGGAAATATCCTTTGGAGTCAGATTACGGTTGTTGTGCTTGAAATTGAACAAATACGAGTTAATATAGGTCGTGAACACATCGTATTCAATCTACTCCTGAGTGAAACCACACATTATCTTTTGCTACTCCTCGCTATTAATTTGAGCAAACTTTTGTGGAACGTCCTTTTCATACTAATAAGTTTTGTTGAATATCTTCATGCTGAACATTTTGCTTTCCTGTGGATTTGATATAAGTGGCATGAAAATGTGGAAATCGGATACAGCTTCGTCATCAGGTTAGAAATAGTCGTTTGAACAGGGTTATTCGTATTGATACTATTTGAAGAGAGTTTGCAAATTGTCTAATTCGACTTTCATTGCAATTTGTCTGTATTAGAAATACTATTACTCAATGATTTCTTAGTTCTTAGGATTAATTTCATACAAGAAATTTAACAAATATTTGTAATTCTTCAGTTCCTCGAATGTAACTTTATTTTTCTGGTCTTTCTGAGGATTTAGTACTTGTTTATAAAAATCTAATATTCTCTACTCAGTACTAATCATTAGCTTAAAGAGACTACTGATTTAATCGTCGCCTTCTTTTTCTTTAAACTTTCCAAACAAAAATTAGAAGTTTTAATGGCGAATGACCTCAACCAACTTTGGTATATGTTCTTAAAACTGAGCGTTGAACTCTCCTCTAAATATTTCTAAAAAAGTTTCTGGTAACAAAAACTATTCAGTAAAATCACGTAATTGCTTATAAATAGCACTATCTTCATCTACTTAAACCAATGTTGACACTATTTTTTCTTTTGTCTAGTTGATTAAATTCAAATGCTTGCTATAGGTTTATTCAAAAGAGACTATTTTTTCTAGCTATTCTTGATTTTAAGCAATATGTTCATTAACTTATTAATATAACTAATCAATATACTCGACATTTTCAAACAATTGGTCTATATAATTAGTTTAATTGGCTTGGACTTATGCGAAGTATGCCTCATCAAAAATATATGAGTCCATTAAATGGTGTGGTGGATTGAATATTACTAAAACGTAACATATGTGTAAATAAGAGTTCATGTTAACATCACTCCCAATATGATAAAGCTAGAAATAGGATAAAGCATAGCTGTAACTGGTTAGTACATTATTGCACAAAATTTAATGAAATCACGACTATATTTCCACGAAATCTAATCTGCGAAGCCATTATTAATTTAAACGCGTACTAATGACTATCATTTAATCGAATGCACTGGTCCATCATAAAATGTTATAGATATGTCGGATGTGAGGGATGAACAAACGATAAATATAATAACCAAGCAGGGTGAGTCAGCTTTTATGTTGCTTATTCTGGTTGATGCATAAACTTAGGAGCGCACGTAGTTCATAACACAAAATCCGTATTATTCATCTTTGTAGATTCGGTAACCTGTGGCTTTGCTTTAAAATCAGTTTTAGAATGTGCATAAGGTGTTTGAGATCCTTATGTCCAATATTTAGCGTCCGTTTGTTTCATTTGACGACTCGGATACTTTGCACTACTCCGATTTCATCGCACACTCTTCATCTACTTTTATCGACTATATTCAAGCTCCACTTTCACAGCTCGTTTTAACACAATCTGATCTTTAAGCTGAGTTCCTCGCCTAGTTCTCATCAGCTGAAACTCAAATTCAAAAATATTCTGAGGACGAAAACGCGCTTTCTATTAAGAATTTCCTTCTAGTTTTGAAGTAGAATAGATCTTCACAGGCTGTTCACTTCAATGATAAAATTCTCATGAAGTTTTAACCAGAGTTCATCATTCAAATGCAAAGCGCTGAGACTGAGCACAAAATCAGCTTTAAGGGCGCTAAAATCATCACCATCAACTCACCAGTTGAGAAGAAGAAAGCTATTAAAGAGGAAATCGGTTACTTACAGTTGAATTTGAAGCAAAAATTCGTAAAACTCGATTAATTCAACACGGTTATCACAGTGAATGGAGTTAAAGTTGATAACGAAATTAATAAACTCACTCTAAACCAAAATGAAACGAACAAAGAACTATTTTAGCTGTTTTTGAAATCAATTGTCACGAGGAAAATCGGATTCATAAACGAAGACAAAATAATCGCACAAGGAAAAATATACAAAATACGAGAAGTACAAAACGATATTCATGTTCTGGCCAAAACAGAGTACAAAGGAGACTTCCAAGGCATCGTTTTGAGAAGAGGGGATGAGTGGTGATATATTTCATAAGTATTTAAAAAATTTCACGGTATAATACTTTAAACATTTTCACAGAATAATTTAGAAATTAGTTCATATGATTTAAAAGTGTAATGATTGAAAATGCAATAATTCTTAATAATTATCATTGTTGGTATATGAGATTATCAATAATTATCAAACTTTCACAAATGAATTATTGTAAGTTTTAGAAGTTTATTGATTTATATTTTAAAACACTGTAAGCAATTATTCAAATATGTATAAGGAGGAAATAGTGTATCACTTACTAATTATTCTAAGTTTATTCATGCTATTCAGAACCTAATTGAAATCAAGTTCTACGAAGTTCTATTTCACTTGGTTCTCGTTAAGTTGAATGTTGAGTTCTTCTAAGTCAGGTGTTTGAATGCCGCTGTTAGTTAACTCTAAATCTTACAAATACTGTGAGTTGCACATGTTGTAAGAACTGCTTGGAGTTTTCTGTGTTGTTGGGTGCACTGGTGGTAGTGACTGAATTTATTTCAGTTTGCGTTGTGTGAGTTATCTTTTCAGCTATCTTTCATATAGTCGGTTCATTGAAGTGAAACAGTTTTTTAAACTTTAATTCGTTTTATTGCGATAATCTAAACCAATATATTTTATCAAAGTCAAATTTGTTTACTACATTAAATATTGACAAACAAAAACAAGAAACAATTTTTATTATAAGACCAAACTAATAAACTTGATAGAAATACGTTCGTATATATAATTATATTAAATATAATTTCAAAATTGTGTAAATGCTCCTTTAACTTTAGCTGTAACTGGTCTTCGCAAAGATAGTTTAAACAATACAATTATGTACATATCACTTTTTGTTTCTTGTTAATAAACAATATCACTTCCACCTTTAACTGTAAATGTTTACAACGTCTTGTATATTAACGTTTTCAGCTCCTTTTTCGATAACTTGCTTGTTTATCTCAATATATACTGTTTGAAATGCTTTTTTCTGCTCCTTGTTGAATATCTTGAAGTCGATTTCAGTGATAAAGACCCCGAATTTACCCCTTCCGAAACAGGAGGAGAACACCGCTGGCACATTCTAGTAAACGTTCGCGAACGTTTAACTGCCCAGGAAATGAACCATCGGACCATTCGCCAGGTCCATTTTGCCCATGTTCGAGGTGAATATTGAGAACGGCTGCCCACTTTCAAGATATTCGAGGTGGTTCACGGGCAATTCGTTGTCAATGACCCTCTACCAGAAATTCTCGTCAGATTATTTGTAGTTCTTGAACTGGGTTTGGAACTAGTTGGCAATTTCCCTCAGAGTGGTCTGTAATGTTCCCTTTGAAAGGAAGCCGGTGGTGGTCGCTGTTTAGCCGATAACATCGTTGTTGAAATCAAGGTTTTTAATGGCACCTCTCTCATGCACATCAATATTTCTGCGAATATCCGCACAAAGGGTAACAAAGGGAGAATCAGCATGAAGGTCCTTGTTAAAGTACAAAAAACCAACATACTAAGCCATTTACACAGTGTAAAGCGAAACAGAATGCTACACGCTCTGAATCCTGCATATTTACGATTCCGCGTAATGACGCACGATAATTGGAAAATTCTCATTCTTTTTCGCCGTTGATTGATTAGAAAACTTTGAAAGCTAGAATTTTCTCCTGTTGTTGAGCTCAGTCTGTTTTAAATTCAATTTGCTATCATACGACATTATTGACCTATAGTTCGATAACTACAATGGCTTGGGCTATATATCAAGATCTATTGACATATCACTGTATAAAACGTTAAACTTCTTGAATAACATCATGGCTGCCCCACCATCTACCAAAGTGTGATAGATTTATACAACAAGAGCTGTTTTAATGTTTTAAAGCTCATCAATGCTAAATCTGATTATCTCCCAATTACTAAGCTTTGAATCAGATAGCTTCAAGTGGGCGCCAGATATGTAATTTCCAAGCTCATCCAAAGATCTAATATTTTCATTGTAATCTTCGATATTATATTTGAATATTTCTTGCTATTCATATCTCATCCACTTTACACTCTCATCATAAACAATTTTCGAAGACAAAAATGGGTACAACCAATTAATATAATTGATTACCTTTGATGCACGTTTAAAATCTAACTCTTAATCTGATAACACCATTTCACAAATACATTAATTGTTAGCAGTTTATTTAATTTCGTGCTGTACTAACAATCTATTTGGGTTATTCAGAGATACTTCAGTATATTTATATGGTGGAACTGAGATTTAATTTGGGGTTTGATAGTCAAATAGGCATTTGATATTAAACATTTGATGTGGAATATGTTAATATATAATACATATTAAATATGTTAATTAGGGACTTTGATTTAAATTGGGACATTGTATCTGGTAATCTCAAGCTCAATATACCGTGTACTGTAACACCATATATATATACTGGTAACAAGATAATTATTGTAGTAAAAAATGTAGAAAATAGTTCCAAGTTTCAATTTATCCAAATTTACAACCACATTTTAAAATGATATACAAATGATATAAAAATGAGTGGTGTGAACAAGTTGAAATATATAAAGTTTTGAGGTGAAAGAATTAAGGTACACGAATGAAATTAGTAAAGTATACTCAGGTCATCATTATATAATAATTTTTAATTTTTCACATCATATCCATTCCGCATCCAGAAAATTGTATTTTTGTATTTATTTAGAAGATTTGGTACTAATATCATATGCACAAAAATTTTAATACAATATTGTTATTGGGTTTGGTGTTAATTTTATTGTTCTTAATTTTAGCACTTAAATCGTTAAATCATTATAATTTAGCTATCTGTTGTAAATTTCATAAAATAAATAAACATTTTCATTCATGGCGGAAGCTCGATAGAGTAGCTGGCCCTAGATGACTACCAAATAATATATCAACTTTTAGATAGCTTTCAAAAAATATTTTAATTTTAAATTTACATTTTTGTAATTCCCTATTTTAAAAGTTAATTGGAGTCAAAGTACTAATGAATGCAATATTATATTTATCGTACTACTAGTAACTTATTCATTAACTAATGCAAGTTTATTACTTTGAGTTATTATAGGGATGTTACTTTCAATCTCATGTTGTGCATGAAATGGGTATTATTATAACTATTAATATTTTATTATTGGGTACATATGTGATAACAATACGTAACTAAATATAGTTTAGATAATTATTTGTTTTAATATCCAATTCAAATCCAATATCAAATCATATTATTATGATTAATCAAGGAGGTAATGTATATCATTATCTCGTTATATATTACTAGACTTGTTATTAGTTGTTATTAACAATATAAGTCTTAATCATAATTGCTAGGATTCATATTACACAATTACTCGTAATTTATTGGACTAGTACGATATTTATAATCGTTATCATAATATTTGTAATAGTGGTTATATTTGCATTCGTATTTTTTAATTTAAGGCAGATATCAGCCTAAAGCGATTGACAATTTCATTTGAATTTTTCGAATTGAAACGGAAAATGCTAGAGATGAAATGAAATTATTAAATTAAATATTATAAGTTTATGTAGATTATTTACATTTGAACGGCCTTATTATCTTTGTTCAACAGCAGTTAAATCTTAAATTTGGGCTTTTGCAATAATTATTCTAAAATTAATTAACTTTAAACTATAATAATATTTTTAGGATGTTAATAACCTGAAGTAGTACAAAGCTAAAATTCAGATCAACTCAGTTTATCTTCTTCAAAATATTTGTAATTTTATATAATGTTAGGTTCAAATAATATATTGTGAAGTGAAACTAATATTTTCAACTATGAAATATGTTTTGTCTAGTGATGTATGATATAAAGATAAACTTGGTCTATCTTCTTATTAATCCATTTCAAATATATTAAAAAAATTATTTATTTAAAAGTGTTTAATAGATGAAGTAATTCTAATTAATAGTTATCACTTGTACATATCTGGTATAGCAGCCAAAAATTATAAGCAATTTTGAAAGTATTCTAATTTTGTAGTTTTAGGTAAGTTGGGAATTAATAGTGAAGTTATATAGTTTAATATATTTTCCTAGTTGTTTTGGATTAAAGTGTATAAACCCTCCAAACTTTCTATGATTCTCAGAACAGAACACTTCCGCCTAATTATACTTTCATATTATCTTTGATTAAATTGACTTAAACGGTTAAAACTTAAATTGTGATTCAATTGATTTAGCGCCAGTATAGAACCATAACGTAAGACGGATAGCTGTTTGGAATCTAGGTTACATATTTATCATCATAATTATAATTTGATGGTCAATTTTAGTAACATCTGCATTACTAGAACAATCATTTGATTCAAAGTTTGATGTAAAGCCAGAACCTAGAATAGTACTGAGGTCATAATTAAGACGTTCCTAATTATATATTGAAACTTAATATGTTTAGTGTTTCAAATGACGCCAACCAACTTTTTATTATTTTCCTGATTCCAACTACTTTTACCCTCAAAGTACTTTTATTTAGCTTTTAACTATACTCATAGCCAATTATTTGTTTTTCATATATGGGGTGGAAAAATTGGCAAAAATGTTAAAATAAAGTGGTTTTATTAACAAATGTATATAAATAGTTTGCAATTTCAAATGAAATCAAGCGGGATTTTCGAGCTCTTAAATGAAATCGTGACATGATTCAAAAATTATTCCACATCTCAGAATGACCGAAACTGGTAAGTTCGTAAAAATGCGCGTAAATAAGTAATTCACTTCAATAGTTTCCACATGAACTCGAGGAAATTCTATAGCAAAAAATTGATCACAGAATATTGAAAAAATATTAAAAATCACAAAGGTATGTATCAGCAAGATAAGCGAACCCCCAAAGGACTTGACCTAAAAACCCAGGAATCAAGTTGTTTTTACCACTTTAGTTCTTAAAAATGCGTCGGTCACCACGTTGTTCATCTGATCAAGAATTCATTTGCTATTAACATTTGATGTGGTATATACATAAAATAAGTGAATTATAGATAATTATAGATTTTTGAAATATAATTGAGATCAATCTCAAGCTCAAAATACACAATTGAATACAGTTGCAGTAACTCAATGAGTACAAAATTGCTTACAAACATTGAGATTTTCTCACGTTTGTAAAAGAGTTGTATCCAATGTCCGCTTCAAACGAAATATTTGTAAACACTATAAACACTATAATTATGGCTTGATTTAGAACCAAACTTTAGTATTTAGAACTAATATATTAAATATTTTATTATTTACATATACGTATAAATTTACTATCAATGACGTCTCAGGAGGTCTTTAAGTTCTATCATAAATTCGATTATTGAAAATATTAAAGAGTCAGGTTTAATAATAGGTATAATGTTTGAATATTACATAAATTCGTAATTCTTATAAAATATAATAGATTATAAATAATAATTACTTAAACAATCAATCAATCATACGTTCTGTTGAAGTTGTAAGGTTACACTACGAGTTTAAAAATTTCGCAACCATCACAATATGATAGGTATAAAATATTTTGTAATATATGTTTACCACTTTACATATATCAATGTACTAACGAAAATTGCTCAACATCATTATTTTAGGTGATAAACAGTCTACATTATATATTACAAATATTCTGTAGCAACACAGCAACTAAGTGTCCAATAAAGACACATTTGTGTAACAAATTAAAGTAGAGTTGAATGGAGAGAAAGAGGGTTGGTAAAAAACGCGTTTCCCGAATTTGTAATTTATACTTGCATATGTAAGCCCATTATATATTTTAATAATTTTCTGTAGATTTACTTTTGTACGTTAGGGGTCTTGGGAACAAGTTAAATGCATTCTTAAGCATATTTATTTCCTATATATTCCATTTTTCCATTTGGAGTGTTGATTTTCAATATTATAAATCGTAGACGCACTTATACACACACTCCACATATGAATATGATAGACTGAACTCAATCTCAGACTACTCCAAATATTTATCAGCAACCGAAATATTCGTCAATACAGACAATATCATCATAAAATTTGATTACTCTCGTTGTTTCGTTGAATTTTAAATTATCTTTGCTTCACGTACTTTAAGAAATATTAGATGATGATAAGAATATTGTTTGATGTATGATTCAGAACATTTAAACCTTATAATTATTACACGCGATAGAATAAGTACAATTTAATCCCATGAAACATTAGATGTCCACAACTTTTGATTTTTCAACTTTGTTGGCTCAGCAGAAATCCATTGCTGAATTAAATATGTTGCCCCTACACATATAAAATTGATTATCTATGATTAGATAGAATGCTTTCGTCTTCATACGAAATATCATTTTGTTGCTATTTTTAGAAAATTATTGAGCGTTATGTTTTCTTGATCACTGATAGAGTATAACATTCACTACAACCATCTAAGCTAATTAAAATGCTAAAATTACTTAATAATTCCCCATAATCAACAAGATTTTCAAAATTTCTATTTTTCAAATTAATTTCAGCTTAAATTCTGTTAAAACTACAAGAAAATGTGTTAGAAATAGTATTTTGTTCTGAAGCGCTAGAATAAAACAACAATAGTAGAAATTACAAAATATTGTATATTTGTAATTAATCTGTTGACTTTAACTTCGATATGTTGTACAAAAGAGTCATAAACGGAGTTTAAATTATTTCTCTCAACAGTTACTCTTGCGATTGTATTGTAATTTTACTCTATTGCTTCTGAGTTACAAAATAATTCTAAAATTTATGAATTGCTCGTTTAAATCTTCACGTTGATCTTCAGACATGCGTTAATACTAGTTAAATTACTATAAGCAAGTGAAGATGTGAAGATCGAATATAATTCTGTTGAATATATAATGTATTTGTTTTCGACAAATTCTAGAGGTGTAGGTGCAAACACTACCAAATAGTAGCTGGTGACGTTCATTCACCATCCATATTTGCTACAAATAACATTAAAGAATCTAGAAACTTATTTTATAAATCAAGAAGATATTTTTGTTAGGATTATCGTAAGTGCACAGGTAGAATTGAAATAAGTCCATAAGTACATTCTCTTATATAGACCCTAAGAGAAGTTAAACGTTTGGAAGATGGAAGTTTCATCTTCACAGTTTATAAATAAAATTTTGATTTTGGAAAATAATAATTTCTCTCAATTATTTTAGAAGCAGAAGAGACTGAACCCGGTAGTGATGATATTATCTTGTACCACTACCCTCGTACATAATGACACGAAAGACTTAGATTATTACTGAATGCTGCAAAATAATATTTTGAAATGTGTTTAAAATAATTTTACTGCTAAGAGTGAAAGAACAACTTTGATACCATTTATGTTCGATTCAGAGGTGCCTCTGCACACAACTTTATTATCTCGAAAAATCTGGCTTTACCAACGCTCTGGAGAGAACTATAAGCTTAACTTCAAAAGATGTAGCAACTAGCTGTAATTATAATAATATAGTGACTCGGACGTGGTTGTTCTGTGTTACTCTTTTGCTGTTGTGTTACTCTTTTGGAGGGCATACCTATTGTCTTAGTGGGAATTAATTACACCTAATAACACATGAATTTAGAATGCTAATATGGTTTACAGAAACAAATTTACGCTAAATACTTTGTTCCATTCTTTAAGTTGCTTGATAACACTCATTTATTGGTGGAGAACATAATATTATGTACACATAAGAAGTAATTTTTTGGGAAGAAAATTGAATTGTGTTGATTTTCATCATATTATTAATTTAATTCTTTTTCTAATGTTAATATAATTTATCCAATATATTATTATTATTGTAATACATTTAATATTAATATTAGGTACGCGGCTTGGTAATGCTTGCAGCATCCGGTGTTCTAGTGAATGTCTTTATCTTAAATTAAAGTTGAATTGCTCACTTCTTACAGAATCGTATACGATGAAATGACAAGAATCCGATGAGATCGGACTGGCTTTACTCTTACTATACATAATGTTTTTATATTTCACTTAACTTTCGTTATTAGATGAGTATTAGTTATTATGTTAATATTGAACCAATTTACTGGGAGATTTTAGTTTTCGTTGAAAATTATCAATTGAACCTAAATACAACTAAAGAACACAAAATTTACAATATATTTTACTACTGTAGCTTTTAAATCCACTTCAAATGTAAATCGCGTACAGTAAACAGAGTTTTACATACTTCTTCGAATAAAACGAGATCCGATAGAAATTATTTGAATTAAATGATTTAACAGCTGTAAACTAATGCTAAATAGGTTTAAATAATCACTAAAAACAAAATTTAATCCAGTTTTTAGGAAAGAATATTGTTTTAAGCAGTTATAATTCTCCTACATGTACAATAATATCAGAATCTACGGAAATAGTTATATCCACTTATATATTGATGCAAATATTAATCAAAATAAAGAAACCGAAAATTGTTTTATAAAATTAAGAACTTCTGGCACAGTTGTATGATAATAACAACAATTATATTACCGAGCTCAGAGGCGTGCACTGTCTGTTATGCAAACATACACAATATTTAACATTAGATAATAAACTTGTTCATACAACATAAACTGTTGTTTCAGTCCAATTAAATAAGTCTAAAGAACTAAAACAATAGTAAAGATTTACTTTACGCGAAAAAGAAAATTAGCTTACAACAATTGTCGTTTACGCCATATCTAGCTTATTCCCTTTGAATAACTTATAAATATGTAGAGTCAGTGATTCTATGGGAAGTATATATTAACTAAAACGTTATTTTGACGAAGGATCTGAATGCATTAAACCAGGCTATCTTTACTTTTTAACTGGAGTTAGATATCAAACAAATAGCAGTAATAATATTATACTATTTTGCAAAAACAGCAATATTTTAATTGATAGAGATCTTCCAGAGTAATTTGACGTACAAAACTATCTTTAAATGAAAACGTACACATAGGATATTATAAATGAAATCTTGAACTAGTTTCTTCATTTAGAAAGCACTATAACAAACAATAACTTGTATGCAAAAGTTATTTTAAAAGGAGATGATATACTTATCGCGCCTTTACAATAAGAGGCAGCATTTAAGATTAATTTTTAAATTGATAACAATCTATCAAAACAATTAAGAGATACATACATATTTAAGAAATAGCCTGTTATTAATAAAAATTGCTCCTTTTAATTCTAATTAATATCACATGAGCTGTTGAACTTAATTATGTCATAACTTAGCTTATACATTTCCAATTAACAAATATAATCATAAACCTCGGTAGACAACAATAAAATATAGATATATTTGCGCCCTGACACGTAAATAATATTTCCTAAATTGATGACTTAATTAATTATTATGTCATAACGGATCAAATGACTGGGCATTTGATCCGCAGTATTAAATAATCAACAAAACCAACTTTAGTTAAATTCAGTTAAACTTTGTAAGACAAAATTCCTAGATAATTTCCACAAATCATCACTTTTTGACATTCATTTTTATAGAGTGAAAATAAAATTTTCAAAATATTTTATTATACAGATATTTATATATTAATTAATAAAACTATGCAATTTCTACACATCATATATTTTGTAATGTAATTTGCCACCATTAACTTAAAATGCCTATATGATATACTTATATATTAAATGATAAATATATAGATTATTAGCTATTTAACATATTTTTACTAGTTATATTTTCATTGCAAATATATAAGCTTACCTAGTAATACTATCGAAATAATGGATCAGAGCTATATATATTATGGTTCTATTATTCAGTTAAAGAATAATTATACTATAGCAATGCGTATAATTGTAATAATAATGTAACTATTACGCCTCATCGCGTAAAAATCAAGCAATCGTCTCAAATCATGTAATTTTACATTTGCCATTTTTGATATTTACTTATTTTTAAATAAATACTAAATAACTTAATATACATCTATATTATAGTTCAATATATAAAATATTAAAGTATTATTTAATTAGTATCATTATTTATACGTATATAGTGATAACGTAATATTCATTTGATATGAAATATTTCATAAAAATATTTAAAAACAAGCAATATTTAATAAAACCACTCCTTAGTTTTAATACAAATATAATCATACTAACAAATATAAACCCAACAAGTAACTATACTTTATCATTATTGTTCCACGACTGGAATAAAATGATTATTTTGCTGTAGTTGTAATAAAATCAATTTTATTACGAGATATTTTAGACTACAGAAGCTCATTCACACAATAAAATATAGATTAAGCATTTGATGTGATATTGTTTATTTAGTTATCTATATATAATTATATATTTAAAAATGGAATGAATTAACTCAAAAAATGTAATATATAAAAAAAGTAATATATAAAAAAATATAAGTAATATAAAATCTCACCCCAGTGTTTGTATCCGGATCTTGGACAAGGGGTGCTAAACATCGCCCAAAACAGGATAGAAATTATAAATATTCTGAGCGAATTCTCCAAGCTGCAAGAGCTTAACATATCCACAAATCCAATACAGAGCATTAGATGCTTATAAAATCTTAAACTTAACTCAAGAAATTACAATTGAAAAGTTGATTTAAACACACTTTAAAATTTAATTAACCTTACCGAGCTCAGAATCGATAACACCAAAACCAAATCAATAGACTTCATCAAAAAATTAAAGAATGACTCTATTGAATCAATAATTTCAAAACAAAATAAATTTAAAGTTGGGGTCAGAGATACGAAAACTGAATCGAATTGCAGAGAGTAATATTATTTATTCAATTTTAAAGTGTTTTAATAACATAATAATTGTAATTTGAACTGTTCAAAATTACAAATTAGAGTGAGAGTATTCAAACACAAACACGTTCTTTTTATTATTTAAATAATAATTTATTTAATTTATAAAATAATTTATTTAAAACATAAATTCATAACACAGATCAATATAATAGTTGATAAAATGTTGATTCATTTTTAAACATAAATTCGATTTGACTTATGTAAATCAAATTATATCCTAATTCTTATATAATAATTCGTATATAATTAGCTATAAGCAGTATAATTAAAAATACAATTTCTATTTTTCAATACTTTGTTATCTCTAAATATTAATAATTAATAATTTAATCTAAATAAGAAATAATATGTTAGAACTAACTTATATTATGCTATATATGTAAATGTCCAAAATAATTCAAATTTATTTCAATGTATTCAGCAATTTGTTTAATAATTAATTGTGTTAAAAATTGTTGTTAAATTATATAAGGCTAAAATTAAATAGTTGTAACTGTGATTCCGCTTCAAACATGTAATTCTTACAACTGTGCCTTCTAAATTTAGCGATTGGAGACAAGACCGAGTTGAGCGACTGCTACAATGCGTCGTCCTACATTCGCTTGGTAACCATCCGTTCCAAGAGATACTACAGATTGTATCTTACGCCAACGGGCAAGGAAGAATGCTATCAGATTCCGAGGGGCATCAATGTGACCGTGTTCGCCAATGCACTGGTAGACGCCAACGGCGATTTCGTCCCCACCTCTTTCATCGTAGTGAATTTCAGCTACGCCACGACCATCGGCATCAACATCCGATGTTTGAATTGTGTGGACGATACGTATCTGGCTTCTGACCAGGTTATCATAACCATGGAGTCCGCGATTCACTTCACAAGAGTGGTGATGGGGTCCGTTCTGACCGAGAAAGGCCTGCAGGTCAATTGTTTCCAGTCGAGCCGTACCACCATAGATATCGATTACATCTAGCTGCAGGTCTCCAACTCCCAAAACTGCCCGCAGCTGATTTCGTCCGCGAACTCGAACAACATGAAGAACTTGGTTTCGGCGGACGTTTTCATCGTTTACTTGAATGGAGATATAGACAGATACGAAAAGCTGGTTATCGGAACCGACTTCAAAACGTTGAGAAACCCGCCGTCTTGGGGCTCGACGAACACCTTCAACGCAACCGTTCCAAACATCGGTCTGAAGCCGCTGTCCAGCTCGATTCAGTTCATCCAGTTCTAGCTTTACTTCGAGTCGACCGGCGCCACCATAATGACGTCGATCCAGGTGAACAACTACACCGTGATCCAGTTATAAAAAGCGTATTCCAGCATTCAGTTCAAAGTCCAGGGTGCGTCCGCGTACTTGGACCTCGTCGCCAACACGACCGTGCTCTCTTCTGGACTACAGGTGTTCCAGGACTACAACAACCAAATCACCGCCCTCCAAGCGGATTCCGTGCAGATCCAATTTTTCGGCTATTCCAGTAGAATCCCAACAGCCTATGTTCTAGACGGAACTCAAGTCACTTCCTCTGTTGAAAACTACTACCAAGAGCCCTCGATGTCCTTCACCATGACGACGAGCTCTTTCCAGTTCTCAACTGGCAGGACGCGCATGTAGTGCAAGAACTTGCTGGAAAGCGACTGCGAAGCGAATCTGAAGAGGTACTTGGCCACAAACGACTCAACTTACCAGTTTAACATGATCATCCGATTCTTCAAAAACGGGTAAATGATAAAGGTGATGAACCAGAACGTGGGTGCTGCGACCGAGAGCTGCTTTAACGAAGCGGTAATAAAAGTTGAGAAACAGGCTATGAATATAGAGTTGGGTCAAGCCATCAGCGCGTGTTCGCTGAGTGGGTAAAAGGTGAACTTGGTTCTGAACATGAGCCAAACGAACTTGGACACGCTGGCGACCACATACCAGCAGATTAATTCAAGCGGCGACTTCGCGTACTCGTACACAGTCCCTCTCAGCACCGAGCAGTTTTCGAATCTTGAAAGTTACGTTCTCAGTCCCAACTCCAAATTATCTCAGATGCTCATGGTTTACGTCGAGGATGTCTTGATGGACTACGTGAGCATAGACGAGCTGTACATATCGTAGGAATATCAGTTCAAATAAGAAGCAAGAAACGTGGTACTAGCAGTCGCAATAGTATCGATCATTATATGTGTATGCCAAATTTTAGCTCCTTTTGTTATTCAAAAGGTAGCCCCTATAATTTACTAGAGTAAACAGCTCAAAATGAAGGTTCAAGTTACTAATAATGACGACATGTGAGTTTGTTCATTAATTATTAATATAAAAACTTAGAAAGCAATAAAAACAGATACATACTTTAATCAACTTTTTGGTGATATTTTAATATGTTATTCATAGACATATATGTGTTATAAATATATATTATAAAAAATTGTGGCTTCATATTTATTGAGATTTAGTATATCAAATAGGTTCTTAACTAATTTAATAACTTCTGAAGCATAAGAGATGGAAGTGAAATATTCTACAATATTATATACACATTAAATATGTTAATTAGGGATTTTGATTTAAATTGGGACAACTGGTAACACGATAATTCTTGATGTATCATTATTACTATAAATTTAGAAGATAGTTCCAAATTATACTTTATCCAAATTTACACCAATTATTAAAATGATAAACATCCCAGATTTATACGAAACTAGTGAAATATTCATATTGCTTTTGCAATGGTACGATAGAAATCTAATCAATGACAGCAAGTACTTAGAAAAGATTCTCCAAAAGTATAGCCGAATGATAAATCTATTATTTATATGTTATATAATACATCATACTACATTCTTCAGATTTAGAAATAATTTATGATTCAACTATTATACAAAAGTATACAAATACATGTAAATTTAGACATTTAATCGTTGATTCTATATATTTACATATATTTCGCTGTTATTTATATATTCCACTCCAAAGCTAGCGCGTCAACACAAATGTGGCGCTACAGCTTATCATCGTCTCTATCGCGCTACAGCGTCTTTTGTTGATTCTTATCGTCTATTGGTTGGCTTTAATACTTAAACAATAATTTTCCAATTATGAAATAACCTGCTAATAACTTGCTTGTAAGGGAGTTATCAGCTGCTTGTAAGGGAGTGTTATAAGCAAATAGGCATCTACATTACAAGCAAGGTTATGTAGTATGAAAATATTCAAACCGACAACCAGTACTGCAGAAATCTGCAAATAAGAGGGTCCTTTTCATTTATACGGGGGTACGGCCCCATTTATAAGAGGGTTAAGTATTCACCAATGACCACTATAAACCTAAGTCTTACAAAATAAATAGCTTATATTTATGATTATTTCTGCTATTTTCAACAAATAATATTATGATACAAAAAGATAACTAGAAGTGAGATTCGTCATTTATAAGAGGGCTAGGAGCTTTTTAAATCCCCCTAATAAATGAAACGGGAACTCATATGTGCAGATTTCTTTATTATTAATTGAGTTATTATTGTTAGTGATTTTTTCAAAGAAGTAAGCTTATAAAACTTGTATATATAATTTTATTAAAATATAATTCACTTTTTGGTTGTCTTAAGTTGTATGCTCGCCAGAACTTGAGTGAAGTCTAGTTCAGTAAATGTTCGTTTCAAGTTGTTTTTGTTCGGTAGTACATTAAGATCTTCTAAATCGGGAGTATGAGCTCCGCTATCTGTTAGTTCTAACTCTTAGAAGTTTTATGTGCTGAGAATGTTGTAAGATCCACTTGGTGTTTTCTGTGGCATCGGGTGTATTGGCGGGAGTGTCACTATAGACTTGAGCTTGCGCTGGGGAAGTTTTCGCTTCAGTTATCTTTCGTACAGTTGATTCATTGAAGTGAAATATATAACTATCAAATTGCATTTTGTATCTCTCAATATACAACACTCAACAAATAACTTTTATATTTAGAATCAAATTGTCAATTACTGCCAAATATCAAAACCTAGAAACAATTTCTAAAGTTTATATTTAGTTATCTATAAGGTTATGGTATTATTTTATATCGCATTATTTTTGTCTTTTGAATTATTTTGAATACAGGTACATATTTTTCTGACCATACTGTTATAAACCCTTTAGTCATGCGCTAATGGTACAGCGGTAGCACGGCACCCTTCCAAGGTGTTGATCCGGGTTCGACTCCCGGTTAGCGCATAATTTTACTTCTCTTTTATTACTTTTAAAATAATATTCTATTAAAACGATTATTAACAATTAAGCTGATGTTAGAACTCGTTCACTCCAAAACGTTCTCCGCTACAAAATCTTCAAAGTTTCCGGTTCTTAAAAACAAGCACGTGATCGTTCTGGACGAACAAATTGAGGGGAACGAGCGCTAGAGATTATTCGAATTAATTATAAAAGCGTTTAAGGGCAATCAGAACTCAATTGACTACGTAAAGAACAAGATGTTCATAAACCTCTTCAAATTCGAGGTCAAGGAGCCCAAGAGCAACAAAATGCCAATCGTTATTCTGAGCTCATACCAGGATAACGGAACGAGAGCGCAATACCTGAACACAAGTAAGATTGAAACACCATTCGACTTTATTGCCGAAATGACCGAAGCACTCACTTATATTTGCCAATAGAAGGTTAAAACACTGCCAATGATAGACGGAGAGCTGGTCACCAAATGCTTCTGAAATTCGTGATGATGTTTATAAATTGATATGGGTGTAGTTTTTGATCTATCTATACAGATTAATAAATAATACTGTATGTTATTATTAGTATTACAAATGTGTTACAGTAACTAATATCACTTTTTAATAATCACATAGTTCAAAGAGTACTTATTCTACTCTTCTTGAGACGAACTATGAGCAATTTCGGCTGATGTGGATGAATACTCCGGTAACAGCTGAAAACACGACGTTTCGACCTAGATTTCACTAAATACTTCAAAATTTTCAATGGAATCAATTTTCAAGTCCAATAATTACTTCATAAACTTATGAATTGCATATTAATCGTATTCCTAGAACATTTTCTGCATTATAAAATTAATTACCACTATTTACGTTTTCGTATGAAGCTTTAAAGTAAAGTTGTTGCTTTTCTACAATAATATAAGCAAATTAAATTTAACTTCAAATACCTCATTAGATTAATCAAAAATGCTTTCAAAAAGCAGGTCTATTACTTAATTTTTTAGTTAATTCATAATGTATGAAATGGAAAGTTAGTGTATTAAAGCAATATAACATAAATTAATAATCACGCACATGCATTTTAATGACCGATTTATAAAGAAATATTTTAGTAATGAAAATAATATAAAATAATGATGAAAATCACCAACTAATGTTAAAATAAATCACTTTCTTGTGTTGTAGCATACTAAGTACACTTTTTAACCTGATTTAAATTTGACAAGTGTTTCTGGCTTTTCAGTTAAAATGAACAACAAACCTCCAAAAGATATTGTCATGGTTATTTTATCGCCGGTTTGTTAAAATTCAAATACTGTTCCATGCATACAGTAATCTATTTGTTCAATCTTTTTCTTTAAATTTTCAGACACTTTCGGATTATAAACTGGATCAGAAGCTTTGATATGAATGTCTTCTGAAATTTTTAACTCAGTGCATATTGATACTTCAGCTATAGTACCAACTCTTAATAATTTTTCATATAGTTTGTTATGAACATCTAAAACACCCTTTTCATTATTTTCATTTGTCATTTCAACACGAGCAATATTATCATATTCTTTCGAACAATCAACAATTTTTTAAACTGTAAAACGAGCTTCATAAAGGATTCCTTCCATTAAAACTTAGTGTGGTGAAGTGGAATATTTATATTTTTTTATGATATTTAAATAATTTTAATATTTTCATTTCACAAATATAAAATAATATTAAATAACTTCACTGAGCAGCAGTCTTATCAACTATGTGTAATATTAATACTACTACGCAGTTTAACAAGTATAACTAAATTGAAGATAAAATCGAATCATGAATGAATGCATTATTTATAATATTCTTGTTATAAGTAAAATGTATACACTAGAACTCTTGAGGATGTTGTACATAGTCCGGACTAGGCGCATTGACGGGACTGTCGGCAAGGAAAAGTCTATTTCCAACTTTTATCATCTAATATGATATTAGTGATTTTCATTGAATATAATATTTTACATACGAATTGTGAACCCACCTCTCATATTAACTTTTCAAAGTTAGAAGCCACTTTGAGTACTATACGTTAGATGTAGTTAAAATTCCTAATTTAGTCACGCATTACATTAGAGCTGACGAATATTTATTTTAATTTGTGATAGCATAATTAAATTAGTTAATAAATAATTAATATACTATTATTTAAGAAATTCAAAAGATGATAATAAACTGGTTTTCCAGTGTAGCTTTCCAGCTTCTAATTATCAGATAATATATTTGTGAACCTTTTTGATGACTATAACTCAGAGTCTCTTATCTTCAACAAGATATTTATAGAAATAGTTTGATTCATTTAAATATTTTCGAAGTATCAGCATAGAATATAATTTGTTAGTTCATATTTTAACATTTTTATTATTTTTAATTTATAACTAAAAAATTTCAAATTTAAACGATCTAAATTCAAAGAAAGAACATCGTAAAATTAAGTATCATTCGGTAGAATTATATGATTTAAAGTAATTGATCAAAAATATGTATTATTGAGAATTTAAACAAAAGCTTCATCAATGAGACTTGTAATAATAGAGGCTTTGTGTTAAGTTAAATTCGAATTAAAATTTTCTAATAAAATAACATCCAATGTAGGCATTTGAAGATATATGTATCATTTTTCTGAAAACGATTTCAGATACATGTTTTACATCTATTTGTCATGTTGTGTTAGTTATATTTCGACGACTATAAGAGCGCTATATATTCTAATTTATATTTATATTAGTCATTACAGGATGTAATAATTCTAAAAATTAAAACTTTATTTCTATTGGTCGCCATCATAATGTAACTTGAAGGAATGTTGGCCATGATAATATCTTTAAATAGATGTGGTTTTAACGTTATATCCTAATATTGGCGAGATATAGTTAATTGTCAAAATTTGTAAAAATTTTGTAGATAATTAGTGAGATTTGCTTATCATTTGTTAAAATAAATCAATTGTGTAAATAGAACACAGAAAAATATGTATGATGTACTGAACATTAATTATTCCACTACATCTTCCGATTTTCGAGTTTTATCAAACTATTGTGATCATTTAGAATGTAAATATTATTGCAACAATATGTAATATCTGTACAGGCAAAAAGTTAAATTCTTGTTGCTCCCTTGTAATTTAAACCATATGCTCAATAATAATGTTGTAAAGTAAATTTGTAAACTTGAATCTATAAAGGGTAATATTAATAATATATTAAAGTGAAATTCATAACGTAATATGATCAGCCCACATATAAACAAGAAATATTAACAAAAATCACTTTTCACTTCGTGCCGACAGTCCCGTCAATGCGCCTAGTCCGGACTATGTACAACATCCTCAAGAGTTCTACTATAACACATTTGAATAAACTATGACACTATGCCGAATATGTGTTAACTAATTAGCTAATATAATTAAAAAAATAAAGACTCTTGATATACATACTGTAATTAATTTTGTACATTGTTATGATAAATATGTATATTTACACACATGAATGTACTGAGGTAAAATAGATGTTAAAAGTAGAGTTAAGTGAATCGTTTCATCTTGAAAAAGATGTATCCCAACATTTTTTAAACATTATTCTAGAAAATATTTTTTATTTAATAATACATCGCGTAAGATAAATTTGTTATATTTCACACCAAAATGAATTACAACATAATAGTGGTACTTGTATATTTATGTGGAGGTTTCGCTCGAGGTACTGCCGTCTATAACTTGAGTAATGTATTAATTCAAATGTACTCAAATATCACGAATCATTTTGATACGAAAGGTCCAATCATGGCGTTTTTATCAACATGTGTAATGTGTGGTTCGATGTTGGGAACATTTTCGGCGACTCTGATTATTTTAAAAATTGGGAGAAAGAATACCATTAGTATAATGGCTGCGCTAGGTTCTTTATCAAATATTGCGTGCATGTTTCCGTTTCATTGGGTTTATTTGGCTATTATGAAGATGCTTACTGGGTTGAGTACATC
This sequence comes from Hexamita inflata, assembly GCA_963988835.1. Classification (NCBI taxonomy): domain Eukaryota; phylum Fornicata; order Diplomonadida; family Hexamitidae; genus Hexamita; species Hexamita inflata. Next base: position 106,443 of record CAXDID010000526.1, on the reverse strand, counting down.
AGTGATAATGACAACAATTCCAATGTTACTGAGCGAGTTTGTAATACCGAAGTGGAGGGGAGTGTTTGCTTCCTTTATGAATTTGTTCATATGTTTTGGCGTTCTTCTATGTGCGTTTGTGCAGCTCGCGATTTGTTCTCATGATAGATTGTATTATATGGTGTTTATACCAGGAGTTTTCTTCTGCTCATCATTATTTGTGCTTGCATTTTGGGTGAAGGAAAATAATTCTTCTGAGAGTTTAACTTCTCCAATTTAAAAGCCAAATTAAAATATATTCTCAAAGAAGTACCGCAGATGCTTATTAGTGGCGTTGACCCTGAGCCCAGCACAAGCAGGCTCAGGTATGAACGTCGTGGTACAGTATGCGGCAATGATATTCGCTGGGAGCTTCAGTTCTCCGAATTCAGGAACGATTGGGTTCATAATAGTCGCATGTGTGAATGCGTTATCAGCAACGATTGCGATACCATTCATCAAGCGAATGCGAAGGCGCGTTCTCTTCTTCTCAAGTCTAATTGTGTGTACTGTTTGTGTTTTTTGTCAGTTTGTATTGTGTTTCATACCATTAAAGGCTCAAACTACAGATATAATCAAATTAATCATCACCATAATTTTATTGATCGCGTTTCAGTTTGGGATTGGACCGCTTTATTTAGCTATTCTGTCAGAGGTGTTCCCGTTAGAGGTTAAAACACAGCTCATGAACCTAGCCATGGTCATGTACTGGCTCGTTCTCATCACAATAACTTTCATATTTCCACTTGTACCCAAATGGTGCAACTAACTCGTTTTTATGTCAATTGAAATAATTAGCTTCATCGTGCTTACAAAAGCATTGCCCGAAACAACGGGCAAAACACTACCAGAAATCTGGAAAGTAATGGTAGTTGAAGAACCAAAGGTAGAAATCACACCAGCAATGCACACAGAGATACTAGAGTGAAACATATAATACTACTTATTTCCACTTTAATCAATTAATATGGGATCAGAACAAAGCCTGCAGGAGAAAGTCAAAGAAATATAGAATAAATACAAATCATACGAAGAAATAACTAACAGAATGAAAACAGCAGGCATCGAAGCGATTTAAACCATCATCGCCTTCGACTTTTCAGCATCAAATGGATCGTTACACTCAACCAAAAGAGAGAATCCATATATGCACACTATAGAATTACTATAACCAGTATTAGAGAAATTTGACAAAGATGGTAAGATATACGCGTATCGTTTTGGTTGCGTTGAATCAAAAAGTGAACGCGTTGTTCCTTTACTAAACGAAAAAGCTGAATTTACTTCTTATAATGAACTTATCGAAGCATATACTGAAGCAGCTGAAACTATTTGTCAATGTGGGCCAACATCCTTCATCCCTATTATTAACAAAGCAATTGAATAACAAAAATAATCTGGACTTCTCACATTATGTATTATACTGACTGATGGAGCTGTTTAAAACGACCGATAATATTTTAATGACGCATCTAAGTTTCCAATAAGCTTTGTTGGTGTTGGAGTCGGTAAAGAAGATTTTGGGTTGATTGAAAAAATGGCAGCATAAAAAGGGAAGTTCAAAAACTTTTCATTCTTAAAGTTTGATGAAATTTAGAAATTGACTATCAAAGAGGAGAGGCCTGATTAAATTATGGCATGCGCTGTGTTAAGTGAACTACCAGAACAATATTTGGCTATGAAAAAGTTGAAATACTTGTGATTTATATTAAACAATACGTTTATTGTCTTATTAGTGTATATAAGAACATATACTAGTGCATACTTATGGGTATGATTAAATTACTAATGTATTTAAACTATATAATGCTATGTTTCACTATTATATTTATTTTTGCATAATGCTATAAATATGTCCCATTATCCACACCTACTAGTAATGAAAATACTCAAATTACTGAATGACTATCAAAAATAAATATCATGCAATGAAGTTAAATCAATCAAATAATTTGTATAATCTACTATGACAATATTAAGAGAAAATTTATCGCCAGAATAAATAAACGCTCTTGAACAATAATGTTAACTACAATAGGTATAAGAAACAAGCGATTTATACAACTTTGAATATTAAAAGTATCCTGAAAAAGAACGAAAGGAGTTAGAAAAAGAGCTTAAAAAACTGTTTAACATCACATTTATTTATGATGTATAAAATCCAATTCTCGCCCTTAATAAATATTGGTAGACATTAAAGCTGGACCTAAGTAAAAATTATAAAGCATAAATGTCTTGTTAAGTTATGGTGTTTGAAACTGCATAAAGATTTTTTTAAGACAAGCTGAAAGTTACAGTAAAATAATTAGAAGAAGAAAATAAAGAAGACGATGAAGACATCTCAGACTTCAAATTTGCAGTTACACGTGAAAAAGCTGAATTTTATAAAGTTCCGATGCATGAGTTGGAAGTACTTGTTGATTTGCAATTACATACATTAAACACACAACCAGAAATAACAAAGCACCGTGTTATCAAACAGCTATTGGATTCGTAAACAAATAATTAAGAATATGTATTTTAGCTTCCATTTTCTACAGCTTTAAAACAAATTCTGTGCGCTAAACTCAACTTAGAACCAAAGTTAATTTAAGACCCTTTTATATTTTCAGTTTGTTTTACTGAGTAATTAGAATTACTTGAACGTCAGATGTAAAAAGTTTTAGCTTATGCTTCTAAATGGAAAACAACACTTGGATTAAAATAAGTTCGTTTAAACAACTTAGTAACTGATATTGACGAAGGAATATCTGATATGAGTCGAAAAACTCTCAGGCCTACGTTAAAACATTTCATGAAAGCCTTCAGAACTAATTTCAAAGCAAGTTATAACGATTAATACATGGAAGATTCTCAGCCAAATCTTTATACAGTAAATATTTAAGCGTAATTGTAAAAAGAAGGAGTTATCACAGAATTTCCATTAGCTTTTTTAGCAGGTTATGTACGATTCCTTCAAAAAATGGCTCTTTAAATCAAATAGAGTTGTGCCGAATAAATTTAGTATCTTGAAACAACTATTTCAGAAAGTTTATCGATTGAAGGCAATCTCCTTATGAATTTAAAACAATTCAATATTAAAGAAATTCCTGCAATGAAAACACAATACTTAATTGAAGGTGAAAATGGTCCAGAAATTAGAGAGTTGCGCCAAAAACTTCAAACCAGTATTGGTTGTTCTCCAGAACACCCAATGACTTATTTGCGCAAAATAGCAGAAATAATTACAGAAACCCAGAAGAAAGAATACAACATGATTCGACTTGATTCATAAGCATAGTTTTACACAGAATGACTCTATTTATCTAACCTTAAAACACCCATATATTTTTATCATTTCATTTTTTATTCTATAATTCATATAATATTGCATATAGTACATATAACTAACCAATTTTACAATTACCACTTCAATGGAGGTGCAGTACTAACTTCTTGAAGAAATTGCTTCAGGTAGCTATGGTACCGTGTTTCGTGCGAAAAATGTGTACGGTGATATTTTTGCGATTAAGAAACTTACGCAGAGGTTTGATTCTTGGTTGAAAGCGCAGGAGCAGACTGATATTAGAAATTTGCTTAAAATGCCGTATCATCCGCATGTATGTTAATTATTGGACCATTATTTCTTGAACGAGGTGTTGTATTTGGTTTTCGAGTATTTTCCGTTCAACCTCTTGACTTTTATTCAGCAGAACAAGCGTTTGCACACTCTGTAGGTGCGCAATATTTCTTTTTGCTTGCTTTAGGGCTTAGCGCACGTGCACGCGTCCCGTTTTGTGCACCGTGATTTGAAGCCGGAGAACATAATGATAGATCCGATTTCGGACGATTTGAGCGTGCTTCGTTTGTAAATAATTGATTTTGGTAATTGTAAACAGCTTCTCCCTAATCACTAGAATACGAATTACATTAGCACGCGCTGGTACCGCGCTCCAGAGCAACTCCTAGGTTCAACCTCCTACGACTATAAAGTGGATGTGTTCGCGGCCGGGTGCGTTATATGCGAGCTCCTCAGCGGGTGTCCAATATTCCCGGGCACGTCAGAACTGGATCAGATTGTTAAACTGCTCGAGGTTCTGGGCCTGCCGAACAAGCGCATATTAGACAAAACGCAGCTCAAGCTGGACGGATATAGGACACACGCTGTGAACCAGACGAAGGAGAATATTAAAATGCTCACCAACGCCAGTGACGGAATGGCTGATTTGTTATCGAAAATGATCACCTGGGAAGCGGGAGAGCGGTACGCGGCTTGGCAGTGTTTGCAGCATCCGGTGTTCTAGTGAATGTCTTTATCATAATATAAGTAAGAAGTAAGTAAGAAGTAATTTTACTCTATTTCAGTTTACTCTAGTTTATGTTTTTGTTCTCAGAAAATTAAAACAATTGAAAAATAAAAACCGAACGATGATTCCCGCTCCAGGTCTACTTACAATCCAGACAAATCTGAGGAATTTCCACTGTGGAATTTCTAAATAATTGGTAGAAATGCCTTAGGTAGAAAGATGAAACGAATTGATTTATTAATGGCACCTAAATTAACTAAAGAACACAAATTTTATAATATATTTCACTATAGTAGCTTTTAAATCCACTTCAAATGTAAATCGCGTACAGTAAAGAGAGTTTTACATACTTCTTCGAATAAAATGAGATCCGATAAAAATTATTTGAATTAAATGATATAACAGCAGTAGATTAATGCTAAATATGTTTAAATAAACACTAAAAACAAAATTTAATCCAGTTTTTAGGAAAGAATATTGTTTTAAGCAGTTATAATTCTACTATATGCACAATAATATCAGAATCTACGGAAATAGTTTTATCCACTTATATATTGATGCAAATATTAATTAAAATTAAGAAACCGAAAATTGTTTTATATTATTTTATAAAATTAAGAACTTCTGGCACAATTGTATGATAATAATAACAATTATATTACCGAGCTTAGAGGCGTTCACTGTCTTTTATGCAAACATACACAGTATTTAACATTAGATAATAAACTTGTTCATACAACATAAACAGTTTAATCAGTCCAATTAAATAAGTCTAAAGAACTAAAACAATAGTAAAGATTCTCTTTGCGCGAAAAAGAAAATTAACTTACAACAATTGTCGTTTACGCTATATCTAGCTTATTCCCTTTGAATAACTTATAAATATGTAGAGTCAGTGATTCTATGGGAAGTATTTATTAATTAAAACGTTATTTTGACGAAGGATCGGAATGCATTAAGCCGGGCCATGTTTACTTTTTAACTGGAGTTAGATATCAAACAAATAGCAGTAATAATATTATACTATTTTGCAAAAACAGTTATATGTTGGCTGATAGAGATCTTCCAGAGTAATTTGACGTACAAAACTATCTTTAAATGAAAACGTATACATAGGATGTTATAAATGAAATCTTGAACTAGTTTCTTCATTTAGAAAGCACTATAACAAACAATAACTTGTATGCAAAAGTTATTTTAAAAGGAGATGATATATTTATCGTGCCTTTGCAATAAGAGGCGCCTTTTAAAATTAATTTTTTAATTGATAACAAACTATCAAAACAATTAAAAGATACATACATATTTAAGAAATAACCAGTAATAAATAAAAATTGCTCCTTCTAATTCTAATTAATATCGCATGAGCTGTTGAACTTAATTATGTCATAACTTAACTTATACATTTCCAATTAACAATTATAATCATAAACCGCGGCAGATAACAATAAAATATAGACGTATTTGCGCCCTGACACGTAAATAATATTTCCTAAATTGATGTCGGCTAGGTAAAACTTTGTGTCTATGTTACTAAAAATACAATTTTAGTTTAAATACATACTGCAGGATAATAAAATTATTCCAATTCTGCCCAAATACTACAAAAGGTTTTATTTGAGCCAGATTACGTTGCTATAACTAATCGATTCAAAACCCCAGATATAGCACTTTATCTCTGAAAAGCGCTTGTGTCTCGTATCAAATAAAGTGCTCAATAATATATGCCAGAGTAAAGTAGAGTTATAAAGCAGCAGAAAACATCCCATCAACGTTGATGTATAAATGAATGGTAAATTTGCTTGCATTCAGAAATGGTTGATATTAGTTTAGTGAAGAAATAAGAATATTTAGCATCCCATCATATATTTTAACATATATTTTTGGTTTATAATTATTATAAAAATAGAATTCACTTTTTAGTTGTCTCAAGTTTCATGTTCGCCAAAATACAAGTGAAATCCAGTTCAGTAAAGGTTCTCTTCACGTTGTCATCGTTCAGTGAAACGTTAAGATCTTCTAGGTCGGGAGTTCTCGCTCCGCTATCCGTTAGTTCTAAGTCTTGGAAGTTTTATGAGCTGAGAATGTTGTAAGACCCGCCTGGTGTTTTCAAGGGTGTCGGGTGTACTGGCGGGAGTGTCGCTATAGACTTGAGCTTGCGCTGGGTAAGTTTTCGTTTCAGCTATCTTTCATACAGTTGATTCATTGAAGCGAGTTAATTTTGATGAAAACAGGGAAATTAGATGAAATTAGTACAATTATTGAATCTCCAATATTTCAATAATTATTTAATTCAATTTGTTTAGTCCAAATTTGAAATCTACTTTTAAAATAATGACCGTCAAACTTTTTAGTTATATTCCATAATTTAATTCCGTAATTTTTGAGTTGATGCATGATACTAGTATACCAAAGAACGTTCACAAATATTACTATTATAAAATATAATTATAGCCAGTTTATGAATTCAATATATCAAAAAATATATTTAAAACTAAATTACATTACATTTTGTCTTTTTATATTTTTTGTTTTCAATTTCTAATTCAAATTAACGTATACATCAACTAACAATTTTATGATATAAAAATATGTCAAAATTTATCTCACAATCTCAAAACACGTTCCCTGTCATGTGATGAATCCTGATTTTTGCAATATTTGTGCGTTTTCTCCTCTTGCAAAAGAAAACGGTCGCTATAATAATTCCAGCTGCGAGAATAACAACTGGAACAACAATCGCAACAATTTGTGTTTGTTTTATTCCACAGTTTTCACATTTTGGAACGCACTGTAGATTTACAATTTGTTAATTTACTCCGCATTGGTCTACACATTATTTCGAGTTCTGATTTGACGCATTCAAAACGTAAAATTTTGGGCAAGATTATGTGCAAATATATGAGTTATTTACTGTTAAATATGAAGCAGAAGCGCACCTCGAAACGCATTTGGTATCCAAATAGGGTGTTTCTAATGAGCAAACAAGCTATTAAATGCATTCGCCATTTGATATAACAGGAAACTATGGTGGGCACTCATCGTAACAATCAATCACGCCTGAAATGTTCGTGAAATAATTGTCGCAGTCAAGTGTAATTCTCAATCCTCTCTTCATTATACCTCTAGGATATGGATCCTTTTCATCCATATCAAAATATTTTGGAATAATGGTGTACGCACTGTGTTCCGTACAGTAACTATTTTTACCTATTTCAACGAAAAAGAACCCGTCTTCACCCCAACCTCTACCCCAAGTGTTCTTAATAATCCATACATCTTTTCCATACTTCTTTCCATACCCGACAATTGTTACTGCATGATCTACTAACCATGTCGGGCACGCTGCATACAATATTTCTCCACCAGTAAATGCGTCAAACACTTGACCAGTAGTACCCGAACCCATGTACATGGTAATTGATATCGCAATTCCACGCGAAAGATATGATTTTATTGTTTTAATGGCACTTTCTGTGAATGGTATTTTATCATCATCATACAATTTAATCACAGGAGTAGTATATACTACGTCAAAAGGAAATAACATAAAGTTGCATGATTTCCCTAATTCATTTGCATTTGTGAACATTTTAACGGGAAGTAAGTAGTTTTCTGGACTTATCTTTGGAGATACATTAATTCCGTTAATCCAATTTTGATAATTTAATCCATATGGCTCATATGGAAAATTTTCTGTGAGTTCAACTGTTTATATAGTTTAACGAGGCGGTCTACTTTGTTATTCGTTTCCTGGAACCATAAGATATGTTTAAATGATGAAATTACCGCCATCACAATATTTGCATCTATCACAAATAGCATTTGATTATTAAAACTATTCTGATAAACTGAAAGCAGGATTAGAAGATTTTTATTTCCAAAAATCATTTAAATTTTTTTGATCTCTAAGAACTGAATTTTCTAAGACCGCAAATGTTGAAAACATATAGCAACTGAGAGGAGTTGTAACTGAACAGTAATCATTTCGTGATGTAAAGAGGGTATGGATACGATTAGATTGATTTGTTAAACTCATAAACGATTCATATATCATATGTTCCACTATACCAACAGGGTAAGAGACATTGAATCTAATTAACTCTAACAGTTTTAAATAATTCTTACAAAATACTTATTAGATATTAAAGACATCCTTATCTTAGAATGACTTATTAAACCTTGTCTAATAATTTTTAAAAGCTTCATCACATGACAAATTAAGTAGTTAGTTTTGCTAATATAAATGTTAATATCATCTTTTAAAAAGGAGTGGACATAAAATATATTATAAAATAGTGTTATACATCTATTTTCACCTTTGACTTTCGTGAATATTTAGTGTAATCACATTGTTCAACATTTTAAAAAATAAAATTATGTTTTAAAATGTTCACATCATCTTCAATATCACTGAATAACTTATGATTAACTGGAAGATTTTGGGTTGCATTTGGACACAAATAACGGGTTGAGCCAGTTTGAAAGTGGAAACATTGGCGTGCGAGAGCCTATGTTTTGCTTTCGAAAGTCTCAATGAAGTCTGTTTGTGCCGTCTCGAGGAAGTGAGATATATATAGGTCAAAAATTATGTGTATATTATATGTATAGTATACACACAATTTTTATATTATAAATTATATTTATATTATAGACGCTAGTCCCAAGATTCATACCAGCCATCCCAAAGATTGTTACAAAGATAACTTCCGAGGTCAACAATGTTAGTTCAAGTGCCGAACTAACTTAGGTTGTCTGAGGAGGCTATTCAGAGTGACAATCCTAGAAGATGAGGTATGATGTTGAGATTAGTTTATGGTAACGTTATGTGTAACTAAGTTTGGATTTGTGGATTGTCATGATTTATGGGATGAAGATGGAATGATTGAATTGAGCCTTAGTACTGATGATAAGGTTACAGTTAAGTGAGTCATTTTATTTATATTATAGAATATACACATAATTTTTTATAATGATTATACCTTTTACAAGCAGAAGAAAAATTAATCAATTTTAAAATAATAGAAATATGCATATATCTATTTAATGAAGATGAAGGTATACTGTTTTAATAATAATTATTATTATTTAATTATAATAATTAAATAATTAAAAAACTGTATATTAAACAATATATTTGTTCTATGTTTTGATTGACATTCTATAAATAACTATTATTGATTATAATAAGTTATAGTTGCATCAAAAATTCGTTTTTTTTAAATAGTACAATAAAGATTGAAAATAATGATTGATTTACAACAGATGTTATTATATTTTCAAAGAACCGTCCTAATATTTCCTTATTTTTCCATTTCAAATGCTAATAATTTATTACTCATTTTCTGTTTTACCATAAATCCTCAGCTAATTAATTTAAGTAAATGATTGTTACTCGTTAGATTCAGAAGCAAAATTGTTTGCATCTAATTAAACAATATGTTTTAATTTGATTTCATAAAATAACAAATAATGTGAACAATTTCCAAAAGGAATAAAAGTAACAGCATAATTAGATTAATTTGATTCTTTGGTAATTCCATACAAGCCATACGGTTTTATATATAATTTCAATTATAGTACAACAAACTAAATTTGTATATAGTGTTTAGATTAAAAGTGTAAGGATTTAAATTTTTAATTGTCAACAAAAGTTAAAATGCGAATAGAATCAACAGCAAGATTCACAGAGTGCGTATGCGGAAAAGTCGGGAGAGTTGAAGAAAATAGAACTTCCTGTTTCTATTTAGATAGAATCGACAATCAAAATTTCGAATCTAAAGTAGTATTAAAAACCAATGAAGTATGTTATTGGGCTGCAATTAATGATGAGTGTCCTTAGATGTCTGCAGGTTTAATTTAAGTAAATGCATCAATTCAAATTTAATATAATGACACAGTCCAAACTTATATTTATAAGCCAACTAATGCATCTACAAGTTATTCCCTCGTTACCTAAGTTGGTACATCGGGATATTATAAGTATTGTTTCCAAGATTCCAGTAGTCTTAAAACGATTTCTAAGCGCGTTCCTTTACAAGCCACAATAACTATAAATACACAGTAGAGAGGAGTTGCTATTAAAATGACTTCAAGTACGAAAAGGGTGTAGATAGAGGATTCTATTGGTGGTTTTGATTAAACAACAGCATTTGTTCAACAAGTGGAGATTTAAACGTACGGAACCATATCTGATGTGTAATCTGCAGCTTTAATGTCTATTATAAATAGTACACCGAATCCTCGGTATTTTTCGTACATATCTGTGTTTTCTAAGCGTACTAATTTGGCGGTGTATGGTTATTCTGATTTTACGGTTTGGTTTTAGAACAACACTGCCTTTTACATATCTCGTTTGTAGAATCCGGATTTGCCGGTCCAGATTCAGCAAATCAAGGCCGAAGATCTGAGCGATTTGGTAATTCACTGGAACATTTTCGTTTCTGATTAGTAAAATAACGTGCTCGTTAGTTACCGGAAGCAAATCTCATCCGTCAAATTCACCTGCGTGTCCCACGTCAAGGCCATTTGGAATTCTCAAACGCAAATAACGGTATAAATCACCCCCATCAACGATAATTGTCACTAAATCTAACCTGTGAAAGCGATTATTGGCTTCATTAATAATACTTAGGACATCGTTTACCCCGGATTCGTGGCTTAAATAAACGACTACAGCTCAAAAACGAGCTAAATAGTTCTCACAACGACGAACACCTCTTTAAAGGAGCAAATTGACAGCGCGATTTACAACCAGTTCATACTAATGAACGAAAACGGGTACGTTGAGAACATTGAAATTAATGATTGGCTGTAATTAAAAGTTAACCAAATAAAATAACAGATTTAAATATTAAGCGGGTGCATGGGAGCTACTGTGGTGTACACGAGCTGTTACTACCTGATCAAGTTCTACACAAACAAAATTAAAGGACAAGCTAAGGCAATAAAAACAAGAGCAATTATGCCAATCGCTGATGAAGACTGACGTTATATGTAATTAAAATATAATTAACTGTTTATAGCACAGACTGTTGATTAAATGTATGAGATCAATAATAAAAACTGAAAAGATGATAAATTTTGATTTTATGAGAATTATAACCATATATATAATTGTATTGTATATTATAGTTATATTAGTAAAAAACTGAAAGAATAGACTAGAATCTAATAGTTGGTGCTCAACAGAAAATGTGGGAATGATCACTATATATTAAACACTATTATTAAACACATACAAATCATTATTCAAGACTATTCAATTATATTATTAATAATAAATAATTCACATGAACCAACCTCCACATTTGCAAAAACCACTTTCTAAAATATTACTCCAATTAACTAAAGCCTCATTACATTTCCAACAAAACTTAATTTATTGTATGGAATTTTAATCTGCAATCGGAATTACTTTTAACTCTTAATTCGGTTCTATTTTTTCAAGTTATACATCTGTGTTATAAATAAATATACATTATTAGGTTACTTTTTAACTTTCTTACTAAATAGCAACAATTTTCAGTTAACCCTGAACATTAAGCAGCTTGTATGGGATATATTGAATAACAGGTAAAGGTTATTAAAATTTAATTAATTAACTTTGTTGAAATGTACCACCATTACTCAAATCACACAAAGCAATTTACAATATTTCTCCAGTTGATAGTAGAACAAATAACTAGGAATCTGTTGTTAGCAAGTCATAAATTTTAAATATATAATTTTTAAATTGTGGCACAAAAATTATTTTATTATTTATTATTTAATTTAATGGGCCTTAGATTACCTTGTAAACTTAATTATTTACATATATTTCATTATTTGCAGTAGCAAACATTAATGATATGGTAGTTGTTGGTATTTTAATTTCTGTAGAAGGAAATGACTGTGGTTTATGCTCCATTTGTTATAATTTTTCGATTATGTCTTAAGAATAACTTTATTATAAAACAGAATATTAATCTGCATCTATTTATTTTATGTTGTATTACAGATTTCTAAATTCAATGATGAATTCACGTTTAATGGTCTTTACAATCAAATTAGGTTAATCCTGTGATACATCGAATTAATTACTCCACATTAATTATATTACACGCTCAGCTCGTACACCTCCATTGCCGGTTATGAATGAATAGAAGTTGAGATCTTAAACCTCATCGAAATTAATTTGAAACAACAACTAATCTGAATGAAAGTCATAAATAAACAAATCGTTCTGGGCTACAGCCGCGCAGTTTAGTTTATTCAGCACAAATTGATCATGAGATAAATATAAAGGCCCGAAATTTAGTTTTCGTTCTAATTGCACTTTCATTTCGTGAAGTGAGGATGAGTTGTTTATGTATATCGGTTTAATATAATACCCCGCTTCAAATGAAATCTAATTATAATATACTTATATTTTTCGTGTACATGTGTGGTGGAATAGCTCGTGGAACCGTTGTAAACAGTTTAACTAGTGTTATAATTGCCATGTATTCTGCGGAAACTAACCATTTTAATACTACAGGTAGTATCATGGCATTTTTGTCTACTTCCATACTTTTCGGTTCAATGGTTGGCTCATTTATAGCTACACACATAATATTAAAATTTGGAAGAAAAAATTCGATGCTCGGATTTGCTATTTTTTCTGTAATTACAAATGCAGCCAGTATGATTCCTGTTCATTGGATCTACTTAGCTATAATGAAAATGTTAACAGGTTTATGTACTTCAATTATAATAACTACAATACCCATGTTATTTAGCGAATTTGTAGCTCCACATCTTCGTGGCATATTTGCATCATTGATAAGCTTTTTTATTACATTTGGAATCTTATTGAGTGCAACATTATAACTATTTATTGAATAAGCACAGTAAACAAAATTATTTTATATTTGTTTTATTCCAGGTACAGTTTTTAGTGGTTTAGTAATGATTTTGTGCATTTGGGTAAAGGAAAAGAACACATAAGATAATATGTCAAGTAGCCTAGTATAAAATATTGAAATTGTTACCAAACCTAGTATTTTTTCTAAAAAATATAGAAAATGTTTAATTATAGCACTAGCTATAGGACCTTCGCAAGCTGGATGTGGAATGAATCCAGTAATTTAGTACGCAACAATAATATTTGCTAACATATTTGATTCGCCATATTCTGGAACACTTGGATAAATATTAATTACAGCAGTAAACACAGCTCTGGCATTAATTATGCTTCCATTTGTAAGGAAAATACGTAGAAGAATTTTGTGGTTTATAAGTATGTTCGGGACTATAGTATGTTTAAGCGTAGAGTTAATATTAGAGTTAGTTTACTTATCTGATTCATTAAGATCATAATTGAAAATCGTATTAACTGGTTTGTGTCTTACTTTCTATTGTATTGGTTTAGGCCCACTTTTCATAGTTATTTAGGCTGAAGTATTTCCATTAGAAGTTAAAACACAATTTATGAATATTTCAATGTCATTGAGTTGGATAGCTTATATCACTACAACTTAGATTTATCCTTTAATACCTTATTGGTGCTCATATATTGTATTTATTTCAATCGAGTCAATAAGTAGTTGTGTTCTTTTCAAGTTTCTTCCAGAAACGTTCAACAAAACACTTGATTAAATAAAAGCGGCTGTAATTGATGAAGAATTGTGTATTCAAAATGATGCACCTATGGAATATATCGAATGAATATTTTTTCCACTTTAAATACTTGTATGAATAAATATTCGTTATTTTTTAAGTTTAATCAAAATATGGAATAAGATCCTGAGTTAAAATTGCTATACTAATTATATAATTTTAAAGATTTACCGGATAATGATAAATGTTCTGTTTTAAAACAATAATTTGGAGATAATTTTAATTATTTAGAATATTTTGATAAATACGAACGTGAACGTGACTAATTAGAATTTATTTTAGACGGTGAAGAATTTTTTGGTGTTGATTTCGATTTAGGAGATGATATGTAAACAGTATTTGAAGATTTTAAAGATGGATTAATAAAAGGGTATCAAAAGTGATAACAATAGTATATAATAATGTAATAATGCTTAAACTTTACCCATATTACCCAAGTCCAATATTTCGTTTGTCAATAATTACTGTCGTAGTATCGTTATCATAAGTTATATTGATAATTAAAGAATATTTTGTGTCTGAAATTTTACTAATCCTCTATTGAAGAATTTGGAACGTTAGTGATTGTCTTAATATCATGGATTAGGAAAAGATACATAATTAAATGTAACAATTACAGTTCAAAAATTGCGTTTTTAAAGATAATTTCCTATAATTTATTTATATTAAGAACTAATTATTAGTAATAGATCTATAAATTACCACTTCACATATAATGATATTGTAATTTGTAATAGGATAATATGTGCCAACTGTATTGGTTCATGGCTTGGGTGAATAAGCTTCTGATTATATACATATTTAAGCAAATATATTAAAAATGTATCCAGAAATGTTTGTATTACCTATTGAAATCGGAAACGGAAAAGTTGATTCGTATTTTAAATCTATACCTGAATAAGTTTCTGAAATGGCTATAATTATTTCAAATAATCCATAGCTAGCTAGAGGATTTAATTTAATATGTCATTCATAAGGTTCTATTATTTGTAGAACATATGTAGAGTAATATAACTAACCAAAAGTCAATAGAATGATTCTTTTGGCAGGGCCGAATGCCGGATATTTTTGTGGTACAATATCTAAATGTCCAGGTATAGGAAATATGCCTAGACTAGATAAATTAGTTGACGACATTATATATTCTGATTTTATTCAAACTAATATTGGCCCTTCTGGAATATGGAAATCACCATATAATTTTTAGTCTTATTAGTAAGGATCACAAACATTGGCTATTATCGATAACGAATTGATTGTTAATTCGACGTACAGAGCTAATATTTAAGCATTGGACAAACTTATATTGGTTGGATCTCCAGATGATGATTAAATAGTTCCGTGGTAATCTCAATTTTTCGATTTTTGGGCAGTAAATAGTGATTCAAAAATAGAAAAGCTAAAAGATTAAATTATTTATAAATAGGATAAAATTGGTTTGAGAAATCTAGACGAGCGCGGCGACCTTATAATGATATCGGTAAATGGATTCAATCACGTCGCATATTACAAAGAAGAAAATTAAGAATGGATGTCTCAAAATGTTTATCAATGGTTAAATTAGAAAGGATTGTGATTTATCATTGTAAATTTATATATATTTAGACTGAATATCACCATTATTTCTACAAACTCAAATATCCACTTAAGCAACTTGCGAATTCGCTTCCAATCATAATTTACATAACAGTATTTTAGCTGAGGTATAAATAATCTGAGTGAGCTTGAGCGAAGTAGCAGCCTGCTGCAGGGCCTTTAGGAGCGACGTACATTGCAGAACTCATACCGTTAGACATAGCGCTTAGTATTGGTTCATTGTTAACAACTATTTGTACAGTTGGTCTTCTTCTGGCGAATACGGCGAATTCAACTTTATAACAGCCTGCTTATACTACCAATATGGTGGATTTGCCGCGTTCCCAGATGAAGTTTGATTGTAATGTGTTTGTTTCTTCTGCTGTCCAGATGATAGCTTGTGAAGCGCTTAGGCGTTTGGTGCGCCATGTCCAGCGTGCGGTTGGTAAATTCAGGGTGAGTGTGGCTTATTACAGTAGTGCGTCGTATTCTCTGAGGCGGCATGTGACAACGTCGTTTTATGTGCCGAGTGCTCCGTGTAGCGTGTCCAGCCCCTACCTCACCGCTGACAGTTCTCCGTTCAGTTATGAGCTGAAGTCCTCCCTTTACCTGGTGAGTTTGAAGTCAACGTCACCGGCAACTATTTCAACCAGTTTTCTGATGTCCTCGCATTACTAGTCAATTTTAAGAAGTGAGTCCTGAGGTGAGAGCTCCTTGGCCAGTTTTTTGAGGAGTCTGTCCTGTAGTGCGTTCACCTGAGCTTCCAAATCGTTCGACTAACGGGTGTGTTGAACGTCCAGTTCGGCTTTGACGATTGATTTAACTGTTCTGTAGAGTGAGTTGTCAACGAACGCGTCCACTTCAGATTTAATTTGCTTCTGGCATGTTTCGAGGAGGGCTCTGATTTCCTCGTCAAGGAGGTCGTGGGTAACTATTTGTCTGTTCATTTGCTAGAGGTAGTTCAAATCGAGTTTTTGATTCAACTGTAGTTCGTAATTCTTCATTTGCTTCTCGATTTGGTTGATTCTGGTTACCTCGGTCATTTTCTGTGTAAGGTCCGCTTGAATCTGAATAGTCTTCTTCTACAGCTCAAGGACTTGATCTTTGGTTTCCTCCTCAGTTTGGGACAACTGAGTTACTTGAGCTTGTATTAACTCGGTTGATTGCGTTTGAACGAGCTGAATCTTTTCGTTCAGCTTCTATCCGATTTGCTACACAACTTGTTTAGTGGCGAATGATTTCATAGCCTCTTGTATTGTCTGTTAAGTTAATTATTGCACTTTTTCAAGCTGTGGAAGCTCGCTTACCACTGATTCTAGTTGCACTTACCTCTCAGCCAGTTATTACAACGTGGTTTGTATGTTGGCGCTCGTTTTCAAGGTCGACTACGATGACGAGTCCGTTATCTTAGCAATCATTCTCGTTAATTCCTCCTTAGTTGCGTACTACTGTAGTACCTCGGTTACTTCGTCTTGTGTCGGGAACTGTTTAACCTGTTTTTTGGCCTCTGAGTTTATTTTCTCCTGTTGTTGAGTGAATAATTTGTTCTGTTCTTCCAAAACGGTTATTTTTCTCGTTAGATTATTTGTAAGTTCTGTATTTTGTATTTGTGTTTTTTCAAGTTCAGCTTGAAGTTGTTTAAGCTGGTTTTGAATGGTGAATTGAGTTTCGAGACTTTGCTCTTCCATGTCCTCGATTTTCTTCTGATACTGGATTTTTAGCTGCTTAGACTGCTCCTCCGCCTTAGCCGCTTTTTACTCAGCAGCATCTACCTTGGCCTGCATGGAATCGAACACGTCCTTGTTCTGTTTCTCAATAGTATTCAACTTCTTAGAAAATTCTACTAAATGCTGCTTCAAGGCCAATGTATCTTATGATTAACTAAATAACGTGGAACGCACGGCGGTTTGTATGTTCTTCCACTCGCCATTTCCATTACACATGTCGTCATAATTAATCTCCATTTTACAAAATTTAAAGTGGGAGTGGAATATTGCATAAACATAATAAAATGTAGAATCTTGATTAAGTATTGAAGAAGATTGATACTATAGGCGTATTTATAATAATAAATATATAATGTTTGAACATTGAATGGTAGCAGGAGAGCAGTGCCTCTTGGACATATACCGATATATAATCCTGTTTTCCATCATTATCATTATATATATATACATCTATCTACTTAGTTAACACTAAGGGCCCCTCGAATTACAAAGAGAACTTTCAGTGAGCCATTGTATTATATTATACATTATTATACACACATAGGTGGTAACGTACCCAAAAATCAATTTTCCACACCATCAAGTTGATGATGATGGAGTTATCGAGGAAAAGAATAATAAAATCAAAGAAGGATATATAACTAGTATTTAAATATTATCAATAAATATTATCAGTTTAGATAAGAAATATCGAATAGAATTTTATAGAATCAGATCTAGCTTACCGCAAAAGCGGTTCCACTATTTTAATTGGTTAAAGTGAGTTTCATTATATTAGAGTCTACTAATTAAATAACTAACTTAATTAACATTTTTGGTCTCATATTCACCTAGCTAAGCTTATCATCTACTAAACTGAACAGACGCACTAAACTTAGATGTTGGGACATACTTGAATTATCAAAATTATGTCAAAATACAACATTATGTTTTATAAATCAATTTATTATTATATTACAGGTTTTAGTGTCCACTTCAAACATGAATAAGTTGATTAAAAACTTTGCACAAATAGTTTATAATAGGTAAATTATTCTAACTGTTTTTACGGTAATCTCATTCTTATGTATACCATACATATATAGATCTTTCACAACGTTTTAACATGATCAAGTTTGGCCTATGCATAATTAAGAAGATATAGCGAGCGTATTTCCTAGCATGAAAGATAGATAATATTGGAATATTTATTTAGAAACTAACAGTCCAAACCTTTGCTCTGAAGAAAAGTTTATGACAGATTTTACTCTTAAACTATAGAATTCAATGCTATAACAGTACGATAATGTTGAAATACTTTCATATTTAGAATTTTAAAGCAAACATAATGGTCTGGCTTAAAATTATTGTTCTAATAATGCTACCTATTTCGAAATTAGAATTACAACAAATGATAAAAATGATAAGATTTATGACAACATTCAAAGTGCATTAAACTAAGCATTATAAACATCATCAAATTTAATAGCCTCATAAATTAAAGCCTTTATATTGTGTCCTGGGGCTCAAACTGTTTAAGCGTTTTAAACAATCAATTATCACTTGTCAAAACGATTATTTTGGGCTGTTCCTTTATTATTTATCCTGTGTATATTCATCGCGAAATTGCTTTAATTAGTTATCATTAGTTTTGTAAATATGGCATTTATAATTTCAATAGTGTGTGCTGTTTCACAATTAATTAAAATGTTTCTTCCTAAATATTATTCTAGTTTTGAATTTTACTTCGTACTGGTCTACATAGTAATTTAATAATTCATTTTTACCGCTAGACTTGGATTTGAACATGGCAATAGTTAACGAACACACGAATATGAAATGATAAATAAATAGAAATAATTTACCGAAAAAATGCGTATACAGCAACAGACACAAATTATTTAAAGAGCTTAGTAAGGGATGAGTATCCCTACTATGTAAAACATTAATATTTAATAATAAGTTGCAGATTTTTAATTAGAATATGTGTAAACATCATTATTTGATACATTTTCAAATTTATTAGGATAAAATTTAGTAGCAGGATTAACTGGTATGATTATTTTTGTTAGTTTGACAACAACTGGATAATTGTAACTAACTATAGTAGCATTAAGTGGTTTTATCGCATCTATGGTATAATTTATGGTCAATAGTGTTACAACAGTTCCTCTTATGGTTGTATTCTACAAAATTCTTTATAGAATCGACTAAGTAAGTTGGGGTAGTTAATTTAAAATAGAATAATGTGTTAGATGTCTTATGGAATATCAACAAAAAGAATAAGTTAAAGTTGATGGGCGTGTTAGTTTTAGTAACATGATTAATTCTATTGTTAATGAATAAAAAAGTATTGAAGATAATAATCATACTTCAGATGAGCGTTAAGACTTCGAATAATTGATAGAAAATAAATCTAGCTAGAAGTATTACTAAGAGATATTATCTAACATGAGACTTAAACCATACTTAAAATATTTAAAGAAGATTTAAAAAATTGTGCTTCGAACAGAGAATAGCAAAGATGCTCTTTGTACAGTTATGATTATAGTGTGTTTCACCATACTATTTGCATTTTCTGTTTTTGTCAATGTAATTTGGCCTGAAACTATTAATAATTAAGCATTTCTCAACTAAACTGCTGCGTAGGCTATTCATGGTTTTTCAAGTAATTTTATTGGTGGGCGAACTTAACCTATATCACTCGTTATTAGTGGTTAAAATCTAAGTACTGATGTAACATATAATCAAATGAACGCAAAAATTCATCA
Organism: Hexamita inflata; assembly: GCA_963988835.1. Taxonomy (NCBI): domain Eukaryota; phylum Fornicata; order Diplomonadida; family Hexamitidae; genus Hexamita; species Hexamita inflata. The sequence goes on along the minus strand of CAXDID010000526.1, from coordinate 86,448 downwards.
AATTATTGAAAAATCTGAAATAGAATTCTAAGATATTCCAAATTTGATTTTGAATACCAAGTCAATTCAATGTAATTTTTTAGTCAATGGCTATTATTACAATTATACAATAATAGATAATTTGAAATAGCTTTATTAATAATATTTGAATCATGAGGTAACTCCAAATGAATAAGATTTATTATTAGCTTCTATGATTAGTTATCTGGATCAAACGTAAAAATTTAAAGATTAAGCTATTCTATGTTATATTTATATGAATATAACTTAATATAGTAATGATTATCATCGAGTTGCTACTTTTTTAAATAATGTTTAACAAACAGCAGATAATTTCTAAAAAATATCAATTACTTCTTATTAATAATATTTAAGTGCTAATGATAAATAGATTACTAAATTCAAATGGGCATTTATCGGAGTATTTATACTTTTAGAGTATATTGCGCTTTTATTAATTTGCAAATCACCATTTAGACCTATGTAACCATTATTAAACGGTTTTATTTTATATTATATTGCTAGTAGTGCTCTTGATATATTATTTTATATTATAAATAGCGGCCAAGCAACTATAAATCCATTTGTCAACTATTTTGTATTTCTTTTGTCGCAGTTACTAACAATTTAGCAGGATTATTAAAAGCTATTTCATTGTTATGAAGAATTAAGTACCCATATCATGTATAATTACAGTAATTTGGAATGGATAACAATTATATGCTGTGTTCCATTTGCATTTTCATGGGTCCAAATACCTTCATAATTCGCTTGGGCTATTATATGTGTGTGCTTCTTTTAAATATATTTGGGTGATTATTTTTCAACCCTTACTTTGTACGTTTTTGATAGGTTTTATTTCGAATACAGACGCATTAGCAAATATGATGACGAAGATTAGTTATTAGATTAGTACCCAGGTTATAGCGATGAGTCATGATTGAGAATTTTATAATATTTTTTATTTCGATTTTTTGCAAACTCTAACAAGACCTTCATACTAGAGGAAAACTTTATACCTCTCTTTATAATAGCTAAATATAATTCATAAATCTTAATAAAATATCGTAACCTGTAAAATGTAGACGCTATGATAAATAAAAAGAAGATATTTCTGGAAGTTCTAAAATGAAGGACTAGGTTTTGCTGTTAAGTGACAAAAAGTTAGTTATTTAACCTAAAATAATATTAAATTTATTTTTTAAGACAAATATCACTTCCAAAGCTCTTCGATGACCATATCTTTCGTGATTATTTCATCTTCTCCGTCCAACTGCGTGAATTATCCGTTTTCTTCCTCTTTCGTTTCCTTCTTTTAAAATTAGTTCCCTCCGAATCTGAAAACGCCCGTTTGATCAAACGGTTCATTCTAATCGTAAATATTAAATACTTTCTCATTTATCTCTTAAATTATTATTTGTGGTTCAATGAACGTTTATTTATGTTTATTTTTGCTTCAGAATGAACTTGAAGGCGCTCGAGATCTCAACGTGCGCCTGAATTATGTTCAAAGTCTGGGCGAAAATGGAGGGAAAACGCGGGTTCGAGTCGTCAAGCGCTGACAAGGTCTCGTTGTTATTCGTAATTTCATGTATTTGGTCATCGGATAAGGTTGTGAAGACCTGTAAAAGCTTGTAATGGAGCCCCTTGCAAACGTACTCAAACAAGGACATGTTAAAGTGCTTAATCTTCTAATAATCGGACTTGTACTTGATCAAATCCTGGAGAAATAGCTGAATCGGAGCGGTGTTGAACTCAACGTCGCGCGCAGACATGAGATTCTCGTAGAAAAAGGTTAGCAAACGGTTTGGATTGGTTTTATCCAACTCGAAATCGTAAGACACAACGGGCTCCTGCGGAAAGTTAGCAGATAACCATTTGTAACACTCCTTGCAGCACTCACGCAAATCTGCCTGTGATGGGATGTCACCGTGCGAAATCTGATTACGAGTATCAACAATGTGCTTCTCAATTCCAAACTATGCAGCTAGGACATGAGCAGGAAGCCTGTCCTACGCACTCACATTTTACTGCTGCTGATCAATAACCGTGTTAACCAGACGAAGAATAGCTTAGCAGGATGCAGTTTAAAATTCTAAAGTGTTACGCGGCTAAGACAGCGCAATAGCGAATCTGTAAGTCAAATCCACAATGTATGGCAAATTAGCACGGAAGCTTAAAATTTAACACATTTTTATGGCTTTTTATATATTCAAGAGGTCATTTGAAAAGAACAATGTTTACAAGTCAGAATAAGGAAAGTTCATGTAATAAGAAGTGGTTATTAACATATATAATTTTAAAAGTGGTTATATATAATTATAAAATCATTAGTATCATCATTCTCCCAAAGCTATATATTTTTTATACGGCCATAGCCCTACCTAGCCTAAAAGACAATAAAATCCAACAAACCCGAAAGGAACAACGAAAACAGTCATGATAATACCATTGCTGAATAGTATTATTCCAATTTATCTAAGAATTTCTACATTTGACAGTATAAGTATCCATGTGGTTAAAATTATCAATAAATTAGTCTATAACTAACTTAAACAGTCATCAGCTATTGAAAGCAAAGCTGCTTTTAAGTCTCTCTTCTTCAAGTACTATGTTCGTAGTTTTAGTAATATAACTGACATTGATGATGAAACCATTGACATACTTACAGCTGTATTAAAAATATGTAAAAATGGATTTAACATTTATTTTTTGAAGATGTGATAAATCACATTGATGATTACTGTTGAAAATAAAAAGACCAGACTGAAATAAATAATTTATGACGTTATATTTGCAATTGAAAACACTAAACCGCCAGTTATACCAAACGCAATGGCACAAACACATAGAATGTATGTTGCTAAAAAACTGTGCACTCTTTAACCAATATCGTTAATATGTGCGCCATAACCTAAAGTAACAGCAGATACTCCAAATGTTTAATTATAGTTTTGCATAACTTTTTAAAACTGACTCATTTATCCTCTCATATATGGGACAAATTATTTTGTTAGTTCTCCGTTTATAGAAATATTTGGATATACATAACAGAAGAAGTTTTGATTATTGCTGGATGTCTAAGTATTATATACATAGTTATATGCAACTGATTAGTTAATATCGAAGACACTATAATCCGATAAATCCTTTCCTCCAATAAAATCTTTATAAATCTATTCTAATTCGGCTTTCCTACTTATAGAAATGAATTCTGAATTTATTAAAAATGGACATTAGAAATCTTTTTCTGAAATTTATAGTTGTGGCAATTCACTAAATTATTTGGAAAACTCATGTATAATATTTAAGACAGCTAAATATAATGCTTCTTACTATACTTTTGTTACAACTGATTCAGAACAATTTATATTAATTGTATAAGGGCTCATTCGTGCCCCATTAAATTATTATTAAAATTAATTTGTTGAAGTATCTTTTTATTTTGAAGAATCTAGTAAGTAACTTATATTTATTCCATGTTCAGTGTTAATTAAACCTATACCAAATCCGACAGCTGCTATAACTGTTATAACAATTGTAGCTATTTGAGCTGGTTTATTTTCATAAATTTTCTTTAAATAATTCTTTATGGAGAATATTAACTCGAATTTTTATTTCAATTTTTATTTCTATAAAAATTAATCTTGTTTGATAGTTTAGTCAACTTAACTATTATCTTTTAATAACATTTCTTTTTCATCTGATAAATTTCTAGCAAATGGTATATTATTGCCATAATTATACTATTATGTATCAACAACCATGTCAAATAACTATTCTAATTCGTCGTTACCATTTGAATTATCATTTCCGTTTAAATCTGTTTGCTCATCATATTCGGTTTCTTCTAAATGTTTAATGCACGTTATATATTAATATTTTGATCTAAAATTAAATTCTTAAAATTTATATAAGAAATTGCAATTTAATATTAATAACGGAATAGTATGAAATTCGTTTACTATTTCCGATACAGTAACAGTACAAATACTCATGAGACATAAAACTGTTAATTATTATATGTTAAAAGTTAGAGTAAATAGGAAAACTGAAACCCAAATTAAATATATGTATATTTCTTATCTAAACGTTTAGCGCCATGTTTCATACATACTTTATATTACTGATTTGTACTTAATGTCTTATTATTCATTTTATTATTGTTCAAAAGCAACTTAACTTGTTGGTATGGTAACACCTTATTATATTTACTGCATTATTGTTGCTTAGTTTTTCAAATTAATCTTTTATTATAATTAATTTAACTTAATTTAACATTTAGCTTATGCTATTGTAATATGTTATGTTAAACATTTTTCATAACGAATTGTATAACTAGCCTGATTCAAAATTAAAAGAAATGTTAAGAAGTAGAAAGAATATGATGAATAAGTTTAGCCAAACGTTAAATATATTGTGTAGTTAAGCAAGTTAGAAATAGAAAAAATATATACTAAGTTAATTATCGACACCATAATAAATATCATTTGCGATTTACAGAACACGCACAACATTACAAAAATAATTGCAGTTATTATTATCATAATTGGTCTTAGCGCTTTTCCAAAATCATGCATTGATGAAAAGGCATTTGTTGCAGGGGATTTGATATCAACAGAAACTATTGATGAACTTTAGTATTTAATTTATTACTCTATGTCTTTGATTATTTTGTCCATAATTTAAGCTTTTTCTACCATTCTTTTATTATCATCTTATAATAATTAAACATTGTAATACGTGTTCTTTTTATCTTCCGAACAAAACGCCTTTTATAAACCATTATGAGTCTGTTAAAATTAGAGATAAGATTCTATCTGTATACCATTATGAAAATTTTATAAAATACCATTTCGTAACAATTTGTCAAATTATTGTAGATAAGCTGAATTTGTAGCACAAAGTGGTTCGTCTACAGAATGTAAATATATAATCCATTGATATTTTTAGCTAAATACCTAATTATATTGAGCAACATAGCTTTTATCACTTTCATATTATCCTAATTCAACAATATTGTGTTATTTTATTTAAGCAAAATTTATAGCAAACACAATACCAACCAAGAATAATACAGGGAACAAATATACTAAAATATATCTTGCCTTTATAAGTAATGAAAAATAACTTGTTCCAAACATATGTGAAGTGGCAATTGGTTTTAGTTTTAATTATATTGACAGAAATCAATAATAGACTGTTTATAGAACTGATTTTGTAGATTTCTTTTCTTTAGAAATAAAAACTATAAAGATTTAGAGTAGTAAAAATAATAAGTTTTCTGGAGTTTAGATGAGTTTAAGTGAAGCATTTCATCTTTTAATTACAAACAACGTAATCATTCTTCCTGTATTTCTTCCTCTTCATTTTCTTCATTTTATTCATTTAAAGCTTCTTCCTCAGCACTATACAATTCATCATCAGAGACTTCGTCTTCTCGATCAACTTCAACCTTCCCAGTACAATGTTTTCCATCTCCATCACCCAGACATTTATATAATTTTGAAATGAATGCCTAATCACTTAGTGTTTATTTTTTGCCTAAAACCTTACATTTGAAGATAGCAAATGGTTTCTTAGATTTTTATGGTTGTACTGTTGCCACTCCATGATATTTTTTTACAATTGGAAGTGAAGGTAAATTTTTTATGGCTACCATAAGTCCAGTAACTGCTCTAAAATCTTAGCATAAATTAACATCTTAACTATAATAATTTTCAGGTGTAACTGATTCTATTTCTTGTTTGTTAAACATCAAATTTGCTAGTTCTAAACTAGTCAAATCCCATATATCTTTATTTTCTGGCTCAATATATTTTTCTTTGTAAAATTAGGCCATGTACCTTTTAATTGAAGAATTTTATGTTATAAATATCGTTCTGTATAGATTTTCTTTTTCAACAACTTCTGGTACTTCATCTTGTTAAACCATTTACAAATTTCCACTTGCTGGATTCCTTAAAAATGCTAATAGTAATTCTGATCGTGGGTCAAATTATTTATTTACTCTAAATTATTAACTAAGAACAATAGATGGAAATTCAGTGGACTATGCTCCATACGAAGCTGGGTATTGTAAAAATTAAGGAGCACATGCGCAAAAGAATAGAATTTATTAGAAAAGGAAATCCGGAGATAGCTTTTTCTGCTTTGGAGTTTTCTTCTTTGATTTTCTATTTGAGCTTGGATCTGGTTAGACTTAAAGCTACCCAAGATCTAAGTTTAGATCTTATTTTAGCTTTTTACAGAAAGTAGGGAAATAGGGAACCATTTTTGTGAAGTCGTGAGTATAGTCTAGTCCAAGAACTTTTTCAACGAACTCTTTTTATGAAACGTAAAAATCTGATGGTGCTTCGTTTTCATCAAGTACGAGATGTCTAGGTTTTCTTAGCTTCAATAGTGGGAATATCTTTTCGGTGAATTCAAATGTTTCTGATAGTGAGCACAGATTGCATGTGTAGCATCCGCAAACTGGTCTGATGAGCAGATCGTCGAAGTCATTTTGGTCTTGTGTTTGGAATTACGATTCTACGTACGTTACTGATTATTGTGATTATAGTATGACTTTGAGCAGTTCTTGGTGTTGTTTTAGGATGATGTCGCAGAATTCTTGTGTGAGTTTGCCTACTGTGACCATGAGTTCTGATTGTACTTTAGTTTCAGGTGCTTTAACGGATTCCTTCATGGAGTCGCTTGAGTCTTCGAATACGAGTGTGTTTTCAACCTGGTCGTGCGGGATCACGAGCTCCTGGTTGATGAATTTGGAGAATTCGCCCATTTTTGTGTATTACAGTATTTTTTGCGCCAATATCGGCTGTAAAAATGCGATCTTTTTGTTCGTTTCAAATTAGTAAAAGTGGTGCGCGGTTGATTTTTGCTCCATCATTCCCCTCAGCGAAACGTCGAAATCGCTCTTGAACTAATAGTTTCTGCCCGTGGGTGGGTTGAGCGGTTCGGATTTTATTGGCGATTAGTTTATTACGTTCGCGATTATCTGCTCAATGAATTTATCGTAGTTCGTATTCGACTGCTTTAGGGGCTGTTTTTAGTATATTTGCAGCTTTTGGAGCATGGTGTCTTGCTCAACATCTTGAAGCTGGTTTAGCATCTGATTCAGCTCGTGCGAGGTGTTCTCGATCACCGCGCAGTACGAATCTGCTATTGAGCACTACAATGGGAAATTCTAACGCTGGCTGATTAAATTCACCCACATCTCGTGCGCTGAGAGCTGCCTGTGAATAAAATCCTAAGGCAAGGCCTCACCAGTGGTTTGAATTACTGAGGACAAATACAGCTTCTGGGTGTTATTCGGGTCCTTCACCTTGTTGTAATCGTTTATGAACACACAAGATTGTAGTTTACGCGGTAAATCAGGAAAACAATAATCTACTGAAGAGAAACGGGCGTTCAAATACGGGCACAGAACTCTCTGGTCAAACGGAGCCAAGTAGACTTGAACCGGAGAAAAGGTAGTCACAGGCTAGTCCTCCAAAGAAACGTCCAACCCATACTTTTTCACGTTATCGTATAGCGGATACTCAACAGTAACATCGTTGTGATCGTTTAACTGCTCCAAAGTTTCCATCAGCACATGCATTTTAACGTAATTAGCATCATCCATCGAATCTGGATCGATTGGATTTACCAACTCTTCCGCCAATTTCAGATCAAGTGAACACTTTTATGTTAAAGTTGATGCGATTTGCTACAGCTTCTTCTAGAAATCAGTAGCTTGCGTTTTGGGTTTTTCTTGCTCTTCTTTTGATGCACGTTATAATTTAGATGTAGAATCAAATCCAGCCTCAAATACCATTTGCAAAGCTAGTTTATACACCACTAAAGGTTATGCTGGACATTTTGGATAATCTTGCGGGTCTATAGCAGGCTTTCCCAGTATTTAAAGCTGTGAAAGTTTTGCAGCCGGCGTTGAAATCTTTTCCATCACAGGATTGGAGTGAACATTTGTATTTTCATGTTAAATTTTATGTAATAATAGTAAATAATAATTTTCATCCCAAAATAATTAAAGATATTAAATATATAGACTTCTATAATGGATAAATAAATATATTTTGAACAAAAATTTAATATGTGAAAATTGAATATATTTACATTAGTCATATGTTGATTTCAAACAAAAATATTTAATGCTCATTTCACATTAATATATTATCAATAATCACAAAAAGCGAAACATGAACAAAAGCAAATGCAGTAAGTAAACGCTTAAAAACTTACTGTATTCATAAAAAATGCATTAAATCGTCAATTTCAAGCTACATAAATTCTAGATCTAAGTCGACCTCCTCTTCTTGATCAGGACTTCTTAATAAATATATACTGTTTCTTTGTCTGGGTGTTAAACATAAACTAGGATCTTTTAGTGATTAATTTAATAATGAATTAGGATTATTAGTAAGTTTTAGTAAACCTAATTTTTATCCATTACTTTTATTAGCTATAGGAGGCAATTAATTATTGTTATTAGTTAAAGACTAGTTTCTACGTAAAATTTATTATTTATTTGCATTTTATATATTTATAATTCGTTTCATTTTTCAATGAAGTGGTATGAATTTAATTTACTGGTATAACTTATGTTATTATTATTTTGATAATATTTGAAATCTATTTTATTAAATCGTTTATTATAACACTAAAATATTATTCAAATTATTGTATATTTGCATGCAAAATTACAATTAATTGATAATTCAATTTCAAAATACCTAAGTGCATATTATTATTGTGCAAATAATAATATATAATTCTGCCGATGCCATTGGGCAAATAAATTCTTGCCATTCATTAATATGAAAACACGATTGAATAGTACACATTATAATAATACTAGAACAATAACAAAGATAATTATATAGTTATCAATTTTTTATCAATCGTTATTTATGCGCATTCAGTATTCCTCACTGACTTGTTAGCGAATCAGGTAAAACTGGTTCGCTAACAATATGATTCAAGAAAGAACAACTATAATATATTATATAAAAAATCACAAATAATGCATTAAATCGTCTATTTCAAGTTATATAGAATCTAAATCATAATCTACTTCCTCTTCTTCATCAGGACTTCGTAATAGGTATATGCTATTCTTTTATCGTGGTGTTAAAGATAAACTTGGATCTTTAAGAGATTAGTTGAGTAAAGTATTGGGGTTATTACATATTTTATATAAACTCAATTTTTCAACATTTGTTTTATTAGCTATTGGCGGTAATTAAATATTATTTGTAAAAGATTAATTTCTACGTAATAGTTGTTACTTATTTGCATTTTATATATTTATAATACGTTTCATACCTAATTAATGATGAAGTGGTATGAATTATTCTAATTGTTTATATATTATTGTTCTTCGCTGTAAATATAACATTTAGTAATATTTAGAATCATCTTAATTATATTAAATCTAAGTTATAACACTGAAATAAATTTTACATGTATTTTAGTTCTAGTTTCTAATTGGATAATTAAGTAGGGACGAAACTAAAATGTATAGTGCAGGGAACCTCACATTAAATATACATTTTGGGCAGAAAACGCACTAATAGCCAACTTTACTCTGTAGCTTCAGGAAAAATCTGAAATAATGGGAATCGCTTACTAAAATCCCAATGTAGTTCCTATTAAATAATTAGAACTGTTTAAACACGAAACATTTGTTAAAACTAACATTTGAAGGTGGTTCAAAACTTGTTTAAAATATATTTATAATGATAATATATTTTAATATTTTCACTTTATATTTGAGAACGGATTTTAAACAGTAAACAATTATAAACATTTATTGTATAATATTCACCGCAAATAAATAGAATTAGTAAAGGGTATTAATATACGCTTATATTTTTGAGAATTGCTAAATATTAGATGTAAAAAGTAGCTCCGATATTACTAGACGAATAAAATTAACAGATAAGGATATCTATTTCATTTTTGATGAAAAGAAGTTGAAAAGGGCGTATTTAATCGGTCAGATTATTGAGAAATTGATTGTTTAATTTTTGATTACGAATAATTAAGAACTTATTAAATTATTATTTTAAAAGTATAATTTGACGATTAATGAAAATAAATTGAATTTTAATAAGTTAAAATATTAAAATAGAATGCTATCTTATAGTAGAGCACTAATGAAGATGGCCTCGCTGCATCACACCAGTTTGATCACTAAAGTACTACACGAAGGCACTGTTGCAACGAAATAACGTTTGATATTGCTAGATTTAGGAGGGACGTATCTTACAAGACTTCGAGCATTTCAAATACCATCATACACTAAGAGTGTGGGTGAAGGCGAAGCTATAATATAAGACTTTGATTGCTACAGTCGACAATTGAAGTCTTTGAACATAGGAAGCTTAGCTCAATAATTTTTCAGTCATTTCTGTGATATGATGGATTTTCTGTGTAGTGAAGTGGAAAATAGTTATTATAGTGAAAAATGAAATTCTATTATATATTGTACAAATTTATATTAAAAATATTTTTATAATATTATAATATATTTTGCTATATAGTTTAGTAAATAACATTTATATTAATTGGTTTCACATCAATTCTATTATTAAAAATGTGCAGATATTCGGTGTTATTGCACAAACGCTTCAGTTCTTTTTGTATCTCGCATTTATATAGTATACTATTAACACTAAATGCTTATATACTAACAAATAATTTCGGACTTTCAAACACAAAAACCTTGTTTTAATCGAATAGTGATTATTTCAAACTTAAGATACCGGTTTCAGAGCCTATCCCTATTTATATGGCAATTAGTTACTTTGCCAGTTAAATTTTGGTGTCTCCAGCTCGATCCAAAGTTAATGATCAAATTTTGGTTTCATTGGGGTGGAAACGGGTTTGAGCGCAAAAATATGAAGTGTAAAATATATCATTGTAATTATAGAGTACTTATACAATAGAAATCACTGGTTTCAATCAAAATTTCAATCCCTCACTCGACTTTTCACACCAAGTCGATTTACCCACTCCTTTTCAGGGCTGCACTATACATAAACTAAATTACAAGAAATTTAATATTGTAAACAGTGAGTCACTATATTATATATTGTGCTAATTTTCTTTCTCTCATATTTACTTCAAAATTTAATGTGTTAACTTTAATTCGAAATTGTTGTATATAAAGCATTTTAAGAAATTTTGTATACTTTTATTTTATGTATAATTACTTTAATTTCACTTTTCCTCATCCTAATGTACCTAATCTGAGGGCGTTCAGTAACTCAAACACTTTCATAACGAGTAATGGGTCATATTTCTTTTCGTCGTCTCCAAGTAGTCCTAAGCAGCTTGAGTGGCTTTGGGTGCCTGGGAGGCTCATGTTGCAGAATTGTTCGTTTTCTGCTGGTCCAGCGATTGGTACGCTGGCTGCGTGGACGAGGTATTGGTCTCCTAATCCACATTTGTTGATGCATACTGTGTATGCGTCCTTGATTTCTTGTGCGATGAATGGTTTCGTTTGTGTGCACCTGAGTTTTGATTCATCGATGACTTCTTCTTGCACTTCCTTTTTAACTTCAACCACCTTTTTGGCTTTCTTCTTCTTTATGGTTGGGTCATCTGGGACAATTGGTTTTTGCTCCTTCATCTGAGGGATTGGAGCGTTCGCGAGGCGTTTTTTGTGCTCGTCAATTGGGAGAACGCTTCCGTTTTCAGTCTCGAATTTAACGAGTGGAGAGGTGACGATGAAGCAAGCTGCGTTTTTGTACTGGACTTCTCTCAGTTGGTCAACCGCTGAGAGGTATTCAACCATGAAGTTTTCAATCTTTTGGATGGCGTTGCTTCTCATGTCGACGAATTCGCTGGTGAGGCCGTATGGCGCGGGTCCGAGTCTGGATGGTGCTCCTTTTTCAATTTTTTCCTCGTTCTTCACGACGACGGCTTTTCTGGCCATTTTTTCGTCGCAGTTCTTCTCCTTCATGTACTTAAAAACGGCTTTATCCTCGAGTTTTCTCCTCTTGAGTTCAGTTTCGATATAGAGCTTCACGTTCTCTGGTGGAATGTAACCACGGCTCATGAAAGTAGAGTTGTCGAACATATTCTGAGAAAGCTAGAACTGATTCTCAGTTGGATACGTTTTAATCTTTTATGGTAAGAATCTGTTCCAAGGTGAGTGCGTGATCGTTTAGCAGCATGGCTGGTTGTTCTATGATGAACAAACCAGCACTGAGAGCTAACGAGCGACCTCACAGTCGATTTGGAGATCCTTGGCCTGAATCTTTGTCTTCTCAATAAGGGAATCTTAGAATTCAAGTTGGATACCAGCCTTGGAAAGTGCTTGTAAGAGATCCTTCACAGTTAGGAACACAACATTCTTGAAGAGCTTTGGAACTTCTGAGCCCTCCTATCTCATCTGAACATAGAAGGACTAGAAGTTGGTGTAGCTCACAGAAAGCTCTTGGGCTAGTTTCAAATTCACAACTCTATCCTTGTCGTTGAGTTATTAAGCAAACTCCTGGAACTCTTCACTCTGAGTTGGGTCATACATCTCAGCTTCTGCTGGATTAGATTTGGTGAAATCAGCTTTCAACTTATCAGCATATTGCTTGAGCAACTCTTAGTTTTGTACTCTCAATTGCTCGAGCTTATCTCTGAATATGCGTAAACGTTCGTTCTAATCGATTTATTGCTCTCTAATATCAACCGCTTCATAACCTTCTGGAAGAATTCTTATGGTAAGCAATAAATTTTGTGGAAGCAGCAACTTCAACAAGACTGAATGAATCAATACATCCTCCTTAGCTAAAAGAATAGAACGCTAGATGAAATGAGGAATCTAAATGTCTTACGCTTAGATGCTGAGTGGAACGTCCTCTTGGGCACCAGTACGAGCTAAAATACGAGATGGTTGATAATAAGCATAACGAGTTCTTGTGATTAGAGAATTAGAAGATTACATTCCTGAGTTTCTCATTGACATTTCCATATCAGATTGTTAAGTGCCAGTCATATTCATGGTCATAACTGGGCTCTTAACTCTTATCATATCGTTGATGTAACGCTGGTATTCATCAACCACTTAACTTATATCATAGCCTTCACCTCTTGATCTGTCTGGGACGAGAGCCCATCCTCTGAATGGAACACAGTTTTGCTTTAATGCACATAAAGCAAACGTACCACATTTAGTAGCTTAAATTTAAATTACACCAGTATCTTTCTTGAAATCAACTTTTTCAACACCATCAATATCGAAGGAGTTGGTTGCAACATTCCAAATACCAACAAAGAACTTACCGACAAGTTCGCTATAATCCTTATACCAATATGCTTTGCTCAAATATATTTGGGCGTCAGCTATGCTTACAACTGATTTAACAGTTGATCTCAATTCGTTACTCAATTATATTTCAAATTATAATGGAACAATAACAGATTTCTTATCATCTTATGATTAATCACCTTGTGAAAATTCTCTATTCATAACAGATTGTTAATAGTCAAAAACGTTCGGAACGTAATTCCAAAGCATGCACGAATCCATAACACCCATTTTAGTACGTTATTTGACAACCTCTGAAATTCTCAATAATGGGAATTAAGGATATACTGTGTGGTGTGGTGATGTTATTGGATAACGTCTGTGATCTACAAGCAAATAATTCTTAAGTATCAAATGATTATTGGTGGCTGGATCAAATTGTTAAGCTTTTTCTTCATTAACTTCACTAATGTCCCAGTGTCTATCTTATTACTAATTATCATAGAACGGTTTAAGTTATTGATATGGTTTCAGAAGCGAAATCGGTTTAAAATAGCGTACTTCAGATACTTATGATATTGGATAAAGAACAGTCGCATGTTTTTAGTTATAGGACTAAAACAGTTCTTCTGGATTTGGACCTGTTTTCTACAAATTCTAAGATTTAGCTTTCATCTCCTTTAGTTTTTGAATTTGATATTTTACAGGATTGAGGACTAGCTTTGCTTCCTTAGCTTCAATTGGTTTTCCATCATAAGTTTTGTATTCGTACTTAACTTGTTCTTCATAGAATTCTGTTTCATCAATCTGATCATCGTCAAATTAAAAGGCTTAATGGTTTTAAACAGCTTGATTGATATCTTCAGTATGCAATTCGCTTATATTCCATTTATTAACTTCTTAAGCTTTTTATTAGTTACCTACTAAGTCAGTTTGATAGAGATTAGAGATTGGAATCAATTCTGGAACTTAGATAGTTGTTTTTTCTTCGTTTTTATCACCCTATGTTTCTTTCAATATGTCAAGAGTTCTTGGAATTGGTACGCGTTGCTTTGGTTTCTTCACTTATTCTTATATCAATTCAAGTTGTACGAATAGTGAGTCAAAGTAGGCTTGAGCCGATTTAACAATGTCTGAGTCCAAATTTAGGATTATTTGCTTTAACAAAACTTAGTTTTCTTTTAAGTATTCTGTCATGCGCTGAACTTTTCCTTTTTTCTTCTTCTCAGCTTCAACTTTCTTGTTTTGTGTTTCACGCATTAAACGATAGTATTCTTGTGCAATCTTGAATTCCAACTTCTTAATTTCATCGTTGATAAACTATATTGTCATAAATACTTTTACAATGTCGTTTAAGATTGTTGTTTTCGTTAATTGATAGATATTGATGGTGTTGATTTAAATAATGAAGTCATACAGCTTCTTGTTTTATTAAACCAGTTATTCTTTCATTTTCTTCATACAAACATTCAAAACAACAATATTGCAATGATCATTCTTTAAGAATGTATCAATCATTTCATTTTGTCTTTGGATGTCATTTTCAGAAACGTATCCTACTATTGAACCAGTATTAGGTTAAACGTACTTATATACTGATAAATTAATAAGTAAGTTCATGATATTGCTTCTATTTCCAGTTTTTTATAAATCTTCTTAAACATAGAATTATTCGTAATTAATTTTAGGCAAATTTCTAAATACGATTTGGTCATAACCTTCAGCCATATGTGAGCCCATAATATTGCTACTTATCATGTTAAGTACAACACCAATAGGTTGTTGCATCAAATTGTGTGGTAAAGTTACTTTAATGCCATTAGCAAATGAAATTTTACTTGTTTAGTTAGCTTTAGCTGTATTGACCCACAGACCTTATAGATAATTGATTTCGTGTAACGAGTGTACAAGTTTGGGATTAACTTCAGTTTGAACTTAGGGAACAGCCTATTGAGATTATGTAAGATTAGACTATTGCACTATCTTTTATTGCTTGGATTTATATGTAATTGTATTTTTCATATAACCAAAGAATATTCCAAGTTATTGCATTGAGCCTGAATAGTAATTCTTATGTGTTCTACATAATTACGGTAGGATTTGAGGGTCTTTTCTTGTTAAGAACCAACCTTCTTGTCTATCGATTATATAATTAATTTTCATTGATAGTCTAAGACTCGGATAAAGTTTTCTATAATTTTCTAAAATAATGATTTCGTTTCTAGAAGTCACATTTCTATCATTATATTATTGATTCTTACTTCTATATGTGAGACGTTAGAATTTAGATTCTCCTGCCACGTTATCTCCTGATAACTCTAATTAGCTATCAGAATTTTCCAGGCTGTTAAGTCTATCGAGGCTTTGTACTTACATGACTTAGCTTTTCTTCGGTTCTAATTCGGTCTTAGACAATTTTTACGATTCATTAAGTGTTTTAAGCATCTATGAATTTAATCCGCTTTTCTTGGGTGCAGCATCTTCTTCCTCTTCTTCACCGCCTTCTTCAGAAGCTTCGTCATATTGTTGTTCCTCCTCTGCATTTTACTCAACTAGTGGTGTTGTCATCTTGATGAGTTCGTTTTAATCTTGGAATATTTCATTATTATCCAGCACATATTTAACGGCTCTTTCTTAAAACTCGTAAAGATATGCTCTGAGCAAAATTCTTTGTTGTTAAATGATGGATATTTTCTGAAATTCTTCCATTTCAGCTGGGCTAACATATGATTGGATTTTGATTGAATCCAGCCATGCGCGTTGAGCGGTCATTTGTTTAATGGAGTCAACGATTTTTGCTTCCTTTTTGCCTCTGTCTTCAGATTTTGATGATGGTGGGAGTGGGTTGTTCTGCATTTCTTCTGTGACGACGAATGGTTGTGTTTCGGTGAGCAGTGTTTTCTGGAAGTCTTGTGTGAAGTCTTCAACTTGTTTGTTGACGAATTGTACGAATAGTTCAGGGTGTGCGAGTCTGGACTCGATTTGGCTTGCGAAGTAGATGATTTCTTCGCTTGGGTCAATTTGAACGATTTCGACTGCGTTTTTCTTCTTATTCTTTTTGTCTTCGGCTTTTTGGGCTGCTGTAGCTGCCGGGTCTTCCTTTTTCGCCTCAGGTTTCTTTTTGTCGTCCTTTTTTGGCGGTTCGAGTTCAGGGATAATGAGTTCGGCTGGAACTTTATTTTCGGTTACCAGTTGATTTGAGAGTGTTTTCTTGAGGAGTTCTGTTGGTTCTCCTTGTGCTTCGAAGAGTCTGCGTTGAATGAACAGGTCTTGAATTTCGTGTTGTTCTTGTTGTTGAGTTTTAATGAGGAGGCCCAGTTGGTTTTGGGTGAGTGTGAGGTCTTGGTTAATGCGAGGTTGTAGTTCTTCCATTCTGTTTTTGTAGGGGAGGTCGAAGTCGACGTATTTCTGGAGCTTTTGGAGCAGGTCGGCGAGTTTCCTGCATATGGACACGTACACGTCGTAAATGGTCTTCTTGTCCTCCAAGAACTGGCGCATGATCGGAATCGAGCCCAGCTGCATCCTCAAGGATTGCACAGTCGAGTCGAACTTAATCGACTTCTGAAGTGATTCGAGCGCCGTTATCACCGTTTACGGATTGTCCTCCGGAGTAACAGTTTTTAAAAACTCGTCCCAATCCAGTTGCTGTTTAACCATATCCAACTCAGACGAATACTACCCGCAGATTTCATTCAACAAATTGTTGAAATTAGCCGATTCCTTCGCAAGCCTCTGCTTCTCCTCCTATTCCGATGAAGTGACGTATTTTGCCATTTCAGTCCAATGTTCTAAATATGCCCTCTTAACTTTTTCAAGTCTAGAGAACTCGTCTGAGTTCCACTTTTTGAGAGCCAGTAATTTCTCCTCGCGTTCTTTCTTCGCGTTCTTTAATTGCTATTCTTTAGATTCTTTCGGAGGCATAATTAATTTTGCGGTAGGGGAGTGAAAATATAAATTTTAGTTCTATAATTTAATAAATATGCAAATTATGCAATATCTATATGCAAAATCCAATTATATTCATGCAAAAATTATTAAAGTGCAACCAAAACCTAGAATTTATAGATATGGTTTGATTGATAATTATACCAAGTCTATATTATCTAGTTTCTTAAATTATGCATTAACATTGAAAGGCGATAGGTGAATCATTATTAGTTGTTATAAAACCAAAATATCATATATATGACGTTTCTAAAAAATCAAATTATGTGTCTTCCGCCACGTATGTATTTTTCAATTGAATATCTGCATAGTTGCATTTTAATGTTTATTGTAAATTCCCCAGTACATTACACGCTGGTTTTGTGTTACCAGCTAAAGTTACCAAACTTTTGGTCAATAAACAAACAATGAAATTACACTTGAAATAGCATCTGTTCAACTCAAATCCCACTTCAATTTTAAATGAGCTATGAATTTTTCTTAATAAAGCCTGATATCGACCCAGTATCCTTTACTAAAGTTTAAAAATTAAGAGAAATTTAAGAAAGAGATGAATCATTAACCAACGCTGATTAAACAAAGGATTTAGCGTTTATGATGCGTGGAGAAGAATTAGTGGCATCCTCATCTATTTATATTACCGGTAATAAAGCACTTATTTAACACTATTTAGTTAGTGGAATTGTTCGTGGCCTTGGTGTTGGAAGTATATTTTTTTAAAACATTGTTTAAGCACTGAAATTAAGAAATGTAGAATTTATATATGAGTTTGCAGGTTGTCCAAGTTTAGCATTCTGGTACAAACTAGGATTTACAGCATCAGACGAATAATTTGAAGTAGATGGAGGTTAAATACCAGTTATAAAATATATAATGCAGTGAAATAAATCTATAGTTTCATCACTTTTTCTACTTCTTCCAAAATTTTAGAATTTTAAATATTTTGATTGTAACTACAGCTATCGAAACGAGGATCATAAATAATTAGAAATAGTTATTCAGAATATAATCAGCCAAAAGTTAGAAAATAGTGAACATAAGAGACTATGCGATAAATATTTAGGCGTAAACTAATCTGTAGTTTCCTTTAAAATATGTGTATGCAATCATATGTAAAGACTAGTATTGCATTCCTTATAAAATCGAAATCATGATGTAGCTCATTACTCTATAGAACTCAGTTGAAAGTGATATTGCACTAAATGTCATACTAATCATAAAATTTGCACATAGGATGAGGACTTGCAAGTACAATTGGAACCATTTTGGTTTTCCATAAAGATCTTGTAGCCACCCTATTATTACGTAAATTGGACCTTCTATGAGTATTGAGAATAATTTATAGTATCTAAGGAATGTTTTGTCAGGGTAGAAGTTAATGCTGGATTCTGGTAGCCAGCAGAAAATAGCTTGCACCACGTCGAAATACGAAGCATTTGTTGCTTATAAAAGAATATTCACACCGTTAAGCGTTCTTACGTACATTATTTTTAGAAAGTCGAAATAAGGTTGTTTGCTCTGTTGAATTTCTTTTAGCGGAGTTTCGTTCCCATTTAAGTCATCAGTTCCGTTTATAAGTTCCATAGAATCCGGAACTGTGTAATTTAGTGCGGTTTGAATTGAATCTATATCCACTTCAATCCCCGTATATAGGATTTGTAAGCGTGCACTGCAAATAAACGCTGGCACTATTGCTTGTATAATTCCGATCATAAGTCCAGAATTTGTTTGACCATGAGGACGGCAATTGAGTGCATACGTGTATACATCTGTTTGATTTATACCAAAAGCTGCACCAGAAATAATCAGCGATAAATACACATATATTTAACTTACCACTAATCCAGCACTTGTCTAAAGATCCTAAATCCCACTAGAAATAATTATCAATAAAACAGCGCAAAATATTGTCAAAACAATCAAATACATTGTTTTCCTGTCAGAACTGTGGAATAGTATCTTTGGAGTTAAAAATAAGGAGACTATTTATGACACCTTTTATAAAACTAATGCTGATGTGTTCTATAACTGATAATACGAATACTATTCAATAAAATAAAAGAAAAACGTGACAACTGCTTAAATGGTACAAATTTATGATAAAGCTATCCAGTTAGTAAATTTGTAATCATTATTAGTCTATAATTTAATACTTTATTGCTACTATAATCTAAAAATTGGTTAGACTTCAGGTTAGTCTGACTCAGACATAATGTTATATGGAGTGAGATTCTAATGTAAAAATTACTATTGTGTATCTTTTATAATTTACTATTATATACAGGTAGATTAAATTATAAGTTTAGATAAATTATCACTAGACTTTTGGAAGCTGAGAAGTGCTTGACGTTTGCTATTTCTATTCTTATACTGAGATAATCTTGTTTTGCAATTTATTTCTATATTCCTAGTATTTCAAAATTTCTTCTCGTAAATAGTGGATTTGACCACCTACTTCTTAGGATTCGTCTTAGATTTCTTATATAACGTTGCTTAGATGTTATTATATTAGGTAAAGATCTTATTTAGAATATTCTTGTTATTATTAGGTGTTAATTGCTTGATTCGTTTGATTCATTGAAGCGTTTTTTGAATCTTATTTCATAATATACATTATAGAATGTATAAGATAGTATACCCACTTCAAAAGCAAATGTCAACTTTTGATGATATTTTGTCGATGATAAGCACTAATCATGTGAAGGCTGTTGGCCACGGCCAAAATAACAGTTAGTTTAACACTTAAATAAGACTGACGCAGTAGGACACCTAGCCTAAGCCGAAACCTCGAGAACTAGACAGTTTAATCCTGCAGAAAGAGACGCCTGCTAAGTCTAAGCCGTCTGAAATTCAGCTGAAGATGCAACAGCTTCAAGCAAAAATGGACCGACCGAAGCCAAAACCCACTCCAAAGCAGGAAAAAATTGAAGTTAAATAAGTTTTTGAAGAGAAACTGGAAGAATCGATTAACTTCGACTTCGATACAAAAACTAGCCAGTTTTCAACTAATCAAAGCGATACTTTCAACTTCGAACCAATTGAAAAATACGAACCAATTCAACCAGTATAGGTGTAAAAACCATAAATGTAATAACCAATTTAATAAGTGTAAAAGGCTGATGTGCATTAATAGTGCAAACGTGATTACGAGCAATTGGAAAAACACAACTCAGAACTACTTGAGCGAAACGAGTACCTTGAGAAGCAACTTCAAATTGTCCAGCGCGAGAACACCATACTGAAGCAACAACTGCAAATGCAGCAACAACAGTCAAAAATTCAAGCCGAGGACAAAGCCGACTCACCAGAAGTTGAAATCACCTCCAAACCATAACCTCCTCAAAAACCACAGTAACAACCATAAAGTATAAAACCAAAGCCAGAACCTAAATACGAAGCACCAAAACCAGCCCAAAAATCTCTTCCTCCAGCCGCCCCCACGTCCTTCATCGACCCCTCCGCTCCAATTCCGCTCCCGAAACAGCAAGTAACCAACCTAGCCCCGAAAGCAACCTCAGATTTTGACAACCTCTGGAATCAGCTTGACTAACCCGAACCGGCCGTGAACTTATCCGACCCGATAATGTAAAAATAATCCGTTTTCACGAAGGCGAATATTTAAAAGTCAATTGAGCACAAGCAACCCGTTTTACAGCTGAGCGAGACCCCAATTTACAGATAAAACTGCCTCAAAATCCTTCTTCCCGAGTAAACAGCACTAAAGGAAGCAGCCGCGAAGAGAATTGTGAGTATTGAAGAAACTGAGGAAGGGCCAGCACTAATCTGGGCGAGGTAAGTATCCGAACAAATTGAAGTATCAGGCGTAGTCGGAATCACCTCCCTTATAAACGTACTGGCTGCAGAAGAAGCGAGAATGTTCAGGTCCAAAGTTATAGCAGCTAGGAAAGCGGGATACACACATGACATATTCGAAATGATCCAAAGCGGAATCATTGACGAAATACAACCCAAAAACCAAATTCAAAGCCAGTGCTCCGTCATTTTCTTCACCGTCAACCAAGTAATATGCTTTGACTTTGGACAGGATAAAGAAGAATTCGAAAAATTCTGCGGAGTCCTTGTGGAAATGGGCCTGTGATACTGATCGCTATATATATAATGTTCATTTTAGATTTAAACTTTTATTTAAACAACGTTAAACAATTTAGATTTAAACATTTATAAAATTAGCTACATTAAAATCTTTAAGCTGTATGGGTTTGCTTAATTATTTTATTACCTACCACTTTACCAATGACTAATTAAATTATTTAATTAAAAGCAGTAACTATTGCTTCAATACTATGTCAAATAATATACTCTATATGGTTTTTATCAGACACTACTCAGCGCAAGAGAGCGCAAGATATGGACAAGAACCATCGATTCAAGCCATCTTATCATCTGCATCTGACCGTTCCAACTTTGGTGACTGTGGTAATCGCCTTTGCGTATGCCATATTCACATTCCATCTGGCGATCGCAGACATATCGCTGTCGTTTTCGTCCGACTACAATTCGGATTCGCTATATTCTGTCTGGAACACCATTCAGTGGTCTTACTTCATTTACGATTTTGGCCCGGGGCTGTTGGTTCAGGCGTACCAGTTCTCCGCGCACCCGTCGCAACTGTTTTCGTTCTGGAGAGCTGCGACCAGAGAATTTTGGTTTTACGGCATAACAATCGGCATCATATTTCTACTAGGGATATTCACCATCATATTAGGCAAGGTGTTTACGTACACGACCTTTCTGGGGTGCGTGCTGACAGTTAAGAATTCTTTCGTGACAGTCTACTTCGTGATAGTCTTCTCATTCGGACTTCAAGAGCTCCCGAGACAGATCATGTATGCCGCCTCGCCTGTGATGATGCTGAACAATCTCAAATACGACGCGCTCAAATAAAAAGAGTACATTCAAGTATTGCAACACAAGTATCTTCATTATTAGCCTCAACTTGAATAAATAGAAAATGAAATAGAAAGGCGAATATAATTATATAATAAGTCTATAACTTATTCAAAAGTATACAACTTACTTATAAAAACAAAATAATATATTGAATATATTAAATTGATTACATAAATGACTGTTAATAAATTAAAAACTATGAAAAGTGGTAGAATTGTCACAAACTAAAATACTCCATCTTCAAAACTTGTTTAAATTTCAACTTAAAACGATTCAGTCTAATTACCCATTAAAAATGAGCAAGTAATTAATTTGTAATCAAAGTCAAATTATAGATTAAATGTTATAATAGAAAATATAATGAATGAATACAAATACATATGCTTTAGAGTAGAAAGAGAGTATCAAATAATGAATAATATAATTAAAAAATTTGAAAAGTACTAAATATTACGAAAATATCAAAAGTATATTTAATCTGAAGAAAACTATATAAACCCTTTCAAAATTTATTTTTACAACCATATTCGTCCATTCATGTACATTATATTGCTAATAATAGTCTTTGTTCTATCATTAATAATTATAATATCGAATTTTATGATTATAAAACCTTCATGGAGTAAATATTCTGTAATATTAATACTAATGAATTACGCCAAATAACACAATTAGTTACCGATCACTGTTATATTATATTACTATATTAATTTTATATTTCTATTCTACGGTCTGAATACATCAAGAATGGGAATCACTTTCAAAATATGCAATTAGAAAGGAACTGATTGTAAATCGACAGTATTTTATTCGAACAGGCTCACAACTCTACTGTTCGTTTTGAGCTGGAACTTATCTTAGATACTAGGGATAAGTTAGGACACAGCATTTTTCAAAGGGGTGGGCTAATTGTAGAGAGTGCCCATATTTGGAATATAATTAATGACTTATTTGCCAATCATCATATTTGCTGTTTACATTATGTGGGCGTTCAAAATTCAACGCGTTGTGAGAGCTATATTCTCGAAAAAGTCTGTGGGAATAAACTAATTTTAATCACTAAAAGACTTACACATGACAGAAGCAGAATGTATTATATAATAATTCAAAAATGAAAATAATTTTGATAATAGTGAAGACAACTTACCAGTTCACACAGTTAATGATATTGTTAAAGTAAATTTTAGTAACATTTTTAATAAAATCTCAAATAATAGCCTAGAATTTGGTGCATGGAATTAGTGAAATAATTACTTTATGAAAAATATAAAATTAATATGTTTAGATATCAAAACCAGTTCAATCTATTTGTATTTAATGATGGTAATATTACGTTACTATATGTTTATCAAAAAACCACTTCCAACAATGATAAATATATATAATTAGCTTTATATAATAATAACAATATCAGCTGTAATACAATTAATTTACTCTGCTTTGTTTTTATTTCATACTACTCAGCGCAAGAGAGCGCAAGATATGGACAAGAACCATCGATTCAAGCCGTCTTATCATTTGCATCTGACCATTCCAACTTTGGTGACGGTGGTAATCGCCTTTGCGTATGCCATATTCACATTCCATCTGGCGATCGCAGACATATCGCTGTCGTTTTCGTCCGACTACAACTCGGATTCGCTATATTCTGTCTGGAACACCATTCAGTGGTCTTACTTCATTTACGATTTTGGCCCGGGGCTGTTGGTTCAGGCGTGCCAGTTCTCCGCGCACCCGTCGCAGCTATTTTCGTTCTGGAGAGCTGCGACCAGAGAATTTTGGTTTTACGGCATAACAATCGGCATCATATTTCTACTAGGGATATTCACCATCATATTAGGCAAGGTGTTTACGTACACGACCTTTCTGGGGTGTGTGCTGACAGTTAAGAATTCTTTCGTGACAGTCTACTTCGTGATAGTCTTCTCCTTTGGACTACAAGAGCTCCCGAGGCAGATCATGTATGCCGCCTCGCCTGTGATGATGCTGAACAATCTCAAATACGACGCGCTCAAATAAAAAGAGTATATACAGATATTATCAACTAAATTTTTATAGTTCAAATAATAACTTGATATATATCAAGAAGAATTAAAGTATAGGATAATAAATAAAACTAAACTAAGTATTAAACCTTAATCAGTTGAGGTTTCATCAAAGGATGCTAAAATATTGAAGAAATACAAGCAATTATAACATTATATTGATCATATAAAGGATATTACACGTTCGTCACTTGAGAAGCTTGAAACTTTTAATGACACTAAGCAGCCTGAATTGGATACTATGTTGATTCAATTGGCATAGTCTTCAGTTTAGAGCATAAAACCTCAGCCAGTGGAAACTTTGAATAAGAATATTAAAAAGACGCAAGATATCCAAACTGTATCGAATTACAGGTTAAATGTATTAATTGAACGTGTTTTGAATGAATATAAGTATGTGGCCTTTCGTGTTGAGCGCGAGTTTCAGGTGATGCGTAATATAGTGGCTAGATACAAGAAGTATACTAATTTGCGCCAAATTTCCAAGAATATTCTTCCAGACGGTCGTAAAATCTCCAGAAAGCAGAAAATCGTGACGAAATTCATTCGTCCGACTTTCCTTTGGATCGCTTTTATATTTTTCTTATTGGTATCCCTTTTTATTGTCTACTCTAATTTTCTTTTGGTAAACAGCGACTGGGTTGAGTATTCTCCTCTGTACATGCTTATTCACTACTCATCTGATAAGAATTTGATTGCAGTTTCGGTGACCTTCGTGTACTACCTGCACGTGGTCTTCGTTTTCTACGGGATGAACGCGTCCAGAATGGGAATCACGTTCAAGATAAGCGGTAAAAAGGGAACAGATCCTAAGTCAACGGTGTTCTACGCAAATAGGCTAACAACTTTACTGTTCGTTTTGAGCTGGAACTTATCTTAGATACTCGGGATCAGTGAAGATACAGCCTTTTTCAAGGGAGTAGGCTCACTATAACAGATTCCAATATTTGGAATATAATTAATGACTTATTTGCCAATCATTATATTTGCTGTTTACATTATGTGGGCTTTCAAAATTCAACGCGTTGTGAGAGCTATATTCACTAAAAAATCGACCGGAATCAACCGTGTAAAAACAATCAAAAACCATAGTACGTAACACTACGTTTTAGCTGATATTGAATATAAATTATTGAAATAATGTTATTAATTATATATTCATTATTTTGGGAAATATTTATGTTATTTTATCCGGTGGAATGTTATGCTATCAGAATTATCAATATTTTTAATATTTTTAAATCTGAAAGTACCAAATACCTTTTATATAACAACTATATTAAAGTAATAATTTAAAATTTTCTTCAAATAACTGTATTTTTGATATAACCTTTATTGCTGAAAACTATTATCTAATCCATGGTGAAGTGGAAATATATTAAAATACCGTAAATAATACTAAATATCATTTAATGCAATAAAAAGTTAGAATTACAAAATCAAATGAAAAATACCATATAACATGATGAAGGACATAATATTATTTAACATAGAATCATAAGACTGTTACAAATAGGCTATAATAACGAATATTAGCTTGAAGTTGGATTTGATATATTGTATAAGTTAAAATATATTATACACTGTATTTATATCATTGATCATTATATAACTCGTGTGAAACATCTTGAAAGTTCCCGTAACTCTGAGATAAGAACTATGGACATATGATATAAATAATGTAGAATTTAATAAACTATTCATCCGGTGGAAGTCTTACAGTTGTACTACATAATTTATTAATATTTTAGAAATCTTTAGTCTTTTCAGTTACCAACGAAATATAACATATTTCAATGGTAATTCTGGATGTTAATATAACTTCTACGCATTCATTTAATCATTAAGGATACTATTTCAATTCTGACTATATTAGGCGGAAATTATATAATTGAATATTAATAATAATTGAATGGGTGGAAATATAATATTATTACGTATGTTAATATAAGAGTTCATATTTATTTATCATTTCCACTTTAACTATTAAATTAATAAAAAATTTAATATTTAGTTCAAATAGCATCCTCTATGTTAATCATTTAAATGTGTGAATACTGTTTACTTATCTAACTAATATTATACATAGAATTGATTTTCATCCGCTAGAAATTTTTAAATATTTAGTACATAAAATATATATTTGATTTGATCATCATCAATACATGTACAAGTCTATGATTATTATAGTATGATATACATTTAGTAATTAATCATTATTAATGAAATTAGTATTAGATATTATTTCAATAGTTTAGAAGTAAATTCAAGAAAATTATTGTAATTGGCTTTATATCTCAAGTTGCTAAAATATATAGTTCTATATATAACTAATACTAACATGCACTTATATACTTCACTTAGCTCTTGTAGATCAAATTAAAATAATCACCAAAATATACTAAAATATGATTTTATTTATCGAAGAAGAGTAAGTGAAGTAAAATCAAAAGAGATTTAAATATTTATATATGTCAACAACTTAATATTTTGTTATGACCAAAAACAATTTTCATTCCCAAAACGATGAAAGCTAAATCAGTTATGTTGATAGAAATGATACATAGAATTTCATTGAAAGCTTATATAAATGCGATATGGCTCATAAATCTTCCATACAGCAATAATCTCACACGGCGTTTGAAAACTTGTATTAATGAAAATTTGTAGAAAATGTGGAATTTTAACTTATGTTAATATTCATTACAGTTTAAAGTAGTACATGTAGATAATGTAATAGTAGTAGTATCTAGTAATGTTTATTTCTTCTTTATGAAGGAATCCACTACTTCTTACTACTTCTTGTTTTAAGTTTAAAATTTGATACATATTTGAATATAAGTTGAAATACATGAAATAAAATATTTTTGATATCATAACATTAATATTTATAATAATTCTGAAATTAAATTAATTTTTATTAATACACTCCAAACACATAGTGTTACATACTATCAAAAACCTAAATATGGATGAAGCAGACCAACTGATTAAATAATTCGACATAGACGAAAAAATGGGAGACATGGCGGGTGCAATCATACACAGCAATTTTGAACACATATTTAACAACATCTCGAACCACAGCATAGATTTCAGCTCATTCAAAGGAGCAATATTCTAAAAATCAACCATATGAAGTTTAGCTTATAAATTATTCATTTTAATAAATTATATGACATATATTCTAAATATCACTCCAAAATATGCCGAAAATAACGCGCCTAACTGTAAAAGAAATATTAGATTTTTGTAGCCCATAAGGAGAATAACACACGCTATCTTTTTACTATATGCTACTTTTATCTGAATATGGACCACCAGTCGAAAACGGAATAATTGGCGGACCATACAAACATCAAAGAGTTTTAACTAAATTTGAAATAAATCCTATGCTTGAAGTTTACGACAAGAAAATTAAAGAATTAATAAGAACAGAAATTACAACTCCATAGAAATTCCACCATCCACTAAAATATGAAATTGTCGAAATATTAGAACATTACATGAAAAGACTACCTAAAAAGCAAATAGAATATTCTAAAATACCTAAATTTTAGCCAGAAACAGAAGTTAGCTTTTCAGATTTTAGTTATTGTATGGAACTATTTTGTTTAGATATTGTAAAATGGCTATCGCAATGATGTGAAATATTTATCATATAATATAATGTTGTTTCATACCATAAAGAAACCGAATAATGACATTAACTTTTTGAGTTATTCAATATTCACTGCCGATCTTATTGTATGAGAAGGATAAGTATTTCGGGATTGATATTATACATTTATAATACTCAAACAGTAATGAAGAATAAATATTAATACTTTAATCATTTTCACTCCGACTACAAATAGAACTTTATTTATTCTTGTAACATTGTTACAACTTTGATGAGTTCAATTTCTATTATTCTCATTGTATATAAGTATTTCCTCAATTGAACTCGAAAAATATTTGAGTGAGTTTTTCGATATTTTTGTAATTGTGAAAATTAGTTATCAATGTTTTTCAATCACAAGCGTCGACTTTCCTCTTTAACTCTTTGATATAATAGTGTTCGCCAATCATTAGAATTGAAAGCTAGCTTATAAAATTTATTTACCACAGTTCTCCGAAACAGAGAATTCATTCATCAATATTTTATATAATTTTTGACAGACATTATTTATTGTCTTTTATTTGCTGTTAATGTACTATATAACTATTTTCTTGACAGCTTTAATTTTTTACAAACAGCTTTGTCCTTGAAGCCATATTTTCATCATGAGCTAAATACTAAAATTGAAATAGTTTGAAATAGTGTTATAACCTTCTTGACGCTACTTAGAATAAGTTGCTGTGTTTAAAATTCTAATATAGATATTTGGCCAAGTAATACTATAATTTTCTTCATTGAACTAAAACCGAAATAGTGAAGTGGATATATATTTCCCTTGTTATTTTCTTTTAATACGATGATAACATCAGTTGTGTGTTTTAAAACTTCCACTTATAGTTTAACTAGCTTAAATTTGAATAAATTTCTTTAGAAACAGCAACAATATTTAGAACGCTAACAAAACTTCCGAGACAGGAGCTGTTGTCAGTGATCATATCACAACTAAATATAATCAAACACGAAACATCGCTTGATTTGAATCGCTATATTATTTATTTTTAATATTTTTAAAATTGAAAAAATATGGTGCAAGAGAGTTCGAAATCTTAAAATAATCTGTAATAGTATTACTCTGGTTCTGAGTGATATTAATTTCACTTTGCTTCAAATAATAATATTTCACTAAAGAAGGACAACTTTATAGCTTTAATTAGATTTTATGAAATTAGACTGGAACATAATAATTAATTTTAGAACAGACTCTACATCTATATCACCAAGCTTAATATTCTTTGTTAGTTTGAAATATTATTTCAATTTTTGTTGTCAAAATTAAAATTAAAATCGAGTTACTAGCAGAGGTGGGTTTTATATTTATATTTTTATAATATATTTAACCTATTTTGAATATTGTTAGTGTAAATTACAGCGTATTACTTCTTATTCATTAGTGTATCGGAATAAATAACTACACAAATAGTATAATTATGTTAGAATTTTTGAAGCAGAAAAATATATTAAGTTCAAGTATATGTTGAGTGATGGGTTTTAAACTAATTTTTGAGTTATTATACAGATCAATTAGGTCCACAAGCGATTCTAAAAAATATTAGCTGAGTTGAACGTTCTTTTCAAGCAAATGCAGAAATAATAAAGGGAACTATCTTTCATATATTTTATTATTTATCTAAAACTCAATACGATGATCTATATGAGGAAACTCTACGTTGGCTACAGGTAAATTTAATTCAATTTTCTCTGTTAATTAGATTACATCAATAAATTAAATTGAATTCGAATACAAACAATATTCTTCTTATATGAAATAATGCATTCTATTCGATTATTCTATAACCATTGTTTGAAGTCAGAAAATTCGTCTCAAGCTAATTTTTCTCCAATTCATTTGAATATTTTTGCGCTTAGATTCGAAAATCTATTAAGCTCAATCTATCGTCAACGTACGACCAGACCTCGTTGAAATAATATTGAAAGGTTGCATCGTTCCTCTTAGATGATTAAGCTGTTTATTATTTGCATTTTTTAATTAAAGTTTTTAAGTAGAAATATTTTTAAGAATATTTCAATGTAATTTTGAGATTTAAATGTTTAGCCGTAGTCTATGTCATTATAAACTAGTTTTGTTGAAGGTATAACTTCCTTTATATATTTTCATAATATCTCGGCGGAGGAGTGGACATTAATTTAAATAACTCAAAAGATCATAAAAAGTAAAATTGAAAAAGAAAAATAATAGTAATATCGTGTCGTTCAATTCGGCAGTGAATATGTTATTCATATCCTGCTGGAGTTTTCTTAACTACCAAATAATGGTTTCCGATCATTTCTACTTCATTATCTAATTCAACTTCGATTTGTGTTCTGCATTGACATTCTTCGATATCATCAAGTCTTGATTTTACTATCTTACCTGATAGTACTTATGCAATACAATTATCACCTAATCTTAACTTAAAGACTACAGTTATGGGAGGTGGAATTGCTTTTTCTTGTTTACTATGTGAGTAATTATATATTAAAATATTTTGCCACTTCTAATGCGGATGACAAATTCCAATAAACAATCTCAAGTTGGAGATTATTCATGAACTACTCATTAACACAAGATGGCTAAAAATATGATTTCGATCGTATTAGATCATAATCGACTATTCAAAGTCAGTATTTAATATTCCAAAAAGTAAAAATAGAAATTGCCACATGCAATAAAAGGAGGGCAAGGACAAAAATAAACGCAGTAGAAGATGTTTAGGGAAGACCAACTAATTCACTTAACAAACTTAGGCAGATCTGAAGCGTTTGTATTCTCTTCATTTCTGGGTCCAACGGAGGAATTCATAAAATATTGTATCAATCTGAACTAGTTATATCACTTTTTTAAGATGTCCCTGTGTAATTTCTACGTTTTAGTCAACAAAGCTCATTTATGAAAGATTTTATCTCGAAAATATATGGATGTTAAGCTGGATTGGAGAAAGGAATAAGAGGATCCAATGATTGGTGTACGGACGCGATATGTAATTTATAACTAGTAGCGCAAGCACTGGGCCTGCAGGGGACCTCCGTGTTCATCTTCAACTGGGTCAATCTAAACGATTTTAGGTATTTCTTAATCACGAAAAACAATGGAGGACTTTTTCTTTCAATCTCAACCGGGAGCTCAAGATGAAGTCTTGGTACTTCGCTTAATTAGAATTATAATTCAGGTAGTTACAGTCGCTTTCATTTTCAAAATACAAATAATGAATGTATTTTTGTTTCTTGAAGAATGAAATCAAGTGGGTTAGTCGGGCCCAGTATTAAATAATATATTGATGCTACTCTAAAACAACAGTTATTTTACTTATGATCTTCCACTTCCATTTCATAATGAGAAATCAATTTTCTTGATTGTTAAATTATACAACGTTGGGTAAAGTTGAAACTTATTATTGAAGTATATACAGAGTTATATACTTTAATTATTGTAACACAGCTATCCAGGACTCAACCAGGCCTTGGTGTGATTGAAGCACTTTACAAATCAATAGTAAATAGAGTCAAGGAGTGTATTGAGGAGGAGGGAGAACCCGCTCATTATTGAGCCGGACAGTGATATAAGTAAGATTCAAATGATAAACTTCAATCTTCTTCCTAATTCAAAAAAGCAATTCGAGGGCCCACCACTGTATAACCTCTTGTTCTTAAATTTACACAGTAACAGCTAAGCCGTCCTTGGTTTCATAATGTGTTCTAAGTCTGAACTCTTAAGTTTGACCGCACTACTCAAGACCACATAATGGTGCTGTACAGTGAGCAAATTTATACACTTTACCTTCATTTTTTAGGTAATTGCACATAAATATGCCATTATTTCCAGTAGCTGCTCTTAACATAATCATACCAATCATTGATGATACTTCACCTTCGCATGCACATAAAATGCCCTCATTTTACAATTGAGCATATGGATAACATGCGGCATGATGCTAATATGTTGTTAACAAATCAAAGCATTTGACTGTGAGTGCTTTAGCATTGTACTTTTCTAATTCTTATTTAAGTCTTGAATATACTTCAGAAGCTGGTTTGACATGAGCATTTACATGATCACCTTATCCTTATATTTATAAGTCGTGATTCGGCTTTGTTTCTGCCATAAATTGCTCTACAGACACATTAACAATTTTTGGAAGAGATGATTTGTAGAATTAGTCATTTTCATTTATGAGCCAATCAGAATAACCCCCAATTCTTAAAATATTCTATTCTTGAATATTTTTAATGATTTTGTTATATTCGCCCCATGATTTAACACATTCTTGCAACTATTTCAAGGTTTTGCAATGAATTTGTGGGATAAGACGTTATCTCATGTAGAAAGATACTTCTTGGGCAGCTGCAGATGAATTATCAGTTGGGACTGAATACAAGATTACTGGAAGCGGAAGTGATGAAAGGTTTAGCTTTAAGAAGTTATTCTCAGTACCACCAGAAGAACCAAACCAAACAAATGGTTTGTTTGCTATTGGTGTTACATTACTTGAGAATTCAACTACTTAAAAGTCAGGTAAGGTCTGTTTCAGTTAAGCGATATCTCCGGAGTGATCTGATTGACGAGAAGCACAAATGCAAAGCATTGGAGTGGACAGATTATAATTTTAGATAATCTTTATTTGTCAATTATAGTGTTATAACATATCCCGCTCCTTTTGTAATATGGACATAATTCATGTGCATATTGTGGATGATACGTACAAATTAATTCGAGTTGCGCATAATTGTACAGCTAGTTAGTTATGCGATTAGTTGTGTGATGTATTGGATTTGACCATAAATAGGCTTAATTTCGGTCTATTTCTGGGGCAGCGTATGCTACTTGATGACGAGGCTGTTGTGTAAACGTAGTAGCAGAATAAGTTCGAGAAGTTAATTTTTAAGCAGGCTTATTTCACCTCGTCTCTGCGTGACCTCGAGAGCGACGAGGCGCTGCGGTCTCTTTCCTTCTTGCAGGCGCATTAGATCATGCTCAACCCACCAACATAAATAGATACCGACACGCTCATTTACCTGAGCTCAATCTGGCTACAGCACCACTTTGGCCTGTGCGGAGAGAGGAAGTGCTTCATTGACCAGTCCGTTTTATAATAAGTGATCCCGGGAGGGGATTTACTCGTTCAAATCCTCTGGAACAGTTACCAAAAAATGGAAGAGCTCTCAATTGAAACGCTCGAACTGAGCTACCTCGAGCAGTATTTAAAACTTCCGTTCTCAAACTGCAACATATTCGAGGCGAAGTACAACATGAAGGGGAACCAAAAGGTGAACATGGTCGTTAAAATATTAGTTAACAGAGAGCAAATACAAATCGTGAACGAAAAGCACACAAGCACCTTCAGCTACAAACAAGTTAAAAGTTGGAGCCACGGAGAAGACTACTTCGGATTCAAAACGGTTGACGGGGCCATGCACTAGTTTTAATGCCTCGACGGAGAAACCATATGTTAGTTGTTAAAAGGATACATTCTCAGAATACTCGCGACCAATATGGCAGAATGATGTGATTATTATAATGCACAGATTGGATTTGCTTTACACTAAAAATAATATGAAATTAACTATTATTATAAATGTCAGATTTAAACATATTTTTATTTTGTATTTTAGTGTTTACAACACCTCTAAATGACAGAATAAATGATTGAAGAACTCAAAAAGCTGGTGCTAGCTAACTTCAGCGAAGACTGCCAAATAACCGAGCAAAACGTACTGGATTTTATGCTAAGCAACGAATCCGTGTACAAATAAATTCATAACGACATGAATTGCAGTTTAATTAGATGCAACAAGCTAATTCAGAATTCCGATGTGCCAATAAACATATTCCGAGTTCTGTACGAGAAATTTATGATGGATTCTTATTGCAACCTTCCTCCAGCAATTCAAGAACTTTACTTCTAAGGACTTTTTGATGTGTTCGAACTAGTATTCATAGTATTTGTTGACTTTGAAAAGATTCATGAATGCATGGAATGGTTCACTGTTTTTGAACATGACTTCAAACCATTTTTAGGAGAGATTAGGTAATTTTTCACATACGACTACGACAAATTGGTAAAAATATGTTTGCAAATATATAACTACATTTACAAGCAAACTAAATTTAATATGGACACAGTAAATAAACAGCTAAAACTGACTAGAAACTATATGAAAAAATACGACAAACAATTTTATAATGCTATTGAAGATATACCCAAGCTGCAGATTTAAGGTATTCTTATGAAAAACTAAATAGCATGTTGTTTGCACGTAACTAATTCGTTTGAAATTTCTTGCAAATTAGCTTCATTATACCTTACTTCCGGGATTGATAAATAATGTTTCATCGTTTAGTAGTTACTATCTGCATTAAGTCGAAAATGCACATCTATATTTATAAAATCAAAATATGACGAACTTTATTAAATTGAAATAGATTCTTAGTAATTGGAACTTTCTGGCAACACAGAGCTCGATATGATGATTATATTAAATCAAACTCTTCCAACGTGCCTAACTTCCAAGAATGCTTATAATATCGTGTAATATCTGGACTCGTTATCAGAGTTGTATAAGAAATACAAACTTAAAGAAAACTTAAATATAGCTAAAGAGTTAGGAATTTAAGTGGCATTCTTAGCAATGGGCATTCCTGGATTGGGTTTAGCAGTAGCAGTAGCATAAATAGCAGTATAAAAAATGAAAGGTGAATACTGATACATTTATCATTATATTATTCTAACAAGTAAAATACATTATATATTTTAACTATCATTCAATAACATGCAGATATTCGTTTAACTACATCAAAAATAGATATTATCATAGAAATTGCATCAGATCTTCTATTTCTGTGCTAAAGTTATCTAAATCAATTTCATCGTCACTTTCAGGACTTCTTAAATACTATTTTTCATTATTAATCTCTCGCGGTGTCAAACATAAAGATGGATCTCTTAAAGATTTTTCATATAATGAATTTGGACTAAAGTTTAATTTTGTAATAGTATTTTATTTTTCTTAATTTGTTTTAGTAGGTATAGGAGGAAGATTTTTATTATTTTCAATTTAATTTCGCTTTATAGCGTTCATTTATCTGCAATTATTTTAGTATTTTATGATTCGATTCATAAATTATGGATGTGGTAAAAATATATTTATGTATTATTATATCGTGTAAGTAGGTAGTAAATGTAATGATTCGATAATATTTGCTTAGATACAACATAAGTAAATATCTTATTAACAAGTATATAGCAAAGTATATTGATATTTATAAGAAATATACATTTTTCTATAACCTAACGTTATCATCAGGTGGGCATTCACCTATATTTTAATTCTAAAAACTCATATTAAACCGGAGTACTTATTGACGTATATATGGCAACGTACTTTGCATTTATTACACTATTATTTTATTGTTACATGTATTTTACATTAAATCAATACCCATTCAAATATTTTACTAATAAACGCTATATTTTACAACTTATACAAAATTATTTATTTATCACTCCACTTAATGGAGTAATTCAAATAGTTGCTATTAACGAGCTTCAGCGAAGACTGCCAAATAACCGAGCAAAACGTACTGGATTTTATGCTAAGCAACGAATCCGTGTACAAATAAATTCATAACGACATGAATTGCAGTTTAATTAGATGCAACAAGCTAATTCAGAATTCCGATGTGCCAATAAACATATTCCGAGTTCTGTACGAGAAATTTATGATGGATTCTTATTGCAACCTTCCTCCAGCAATTCAAGAACTTTACTTCTAAGGACTTTTTGATGTGTTCGAACTAGTATTCATAGTATTTGTTGACTTTGAAAAGATTCATGAATGCATGGAATGGTTCACTGTTTTTGAACATGACTTCAAACCATTTTTAGGAGAGATTAGGTAATTTTTCACATACGACTACGACAAATTGGTAAAAATATGTTTGCAAATATATAACTACATTTACAAGCAAACTAAATTTAATATGGACACAGTAAATAAACAGCTAAAACTGACTAGAAACTATATGAAAAAATACGACAAACAATTTTATAATGCAATTGAAGATATACCCAAGCTGCAGATTTAAGGTATTCTTATGAAAAACTAAATAGCATGTTGTTTGCACGTAACTAATTCGTTTGAAATTTCTTGCAAATTAGCTTCATTATACCTTACTTCCGGGATTGATAAATAATGTTTCATCGTTTAGTAGTTACTATCTGCATTAAGTCGAAAATGCACATCTATATTTATAAAATCAAAATATGACGAACTTTATTAAATTGAAATAGATTCTTAGTAATTGGAACTTTCTGGCAACACAGAGCTCGATATGATGATTATATTAAATCAAACTCTTCCAACGTGCCTAACTTCCAAGAATGCTTATAATATCGTGTAATATCTGGACTCGTTATCAGAGTTGTATAAGAAATACAAACTTAAAGAAAACTTAAAGATTGCTGGGAGGATTGGCCTTGAAATAGTATTCGTTGCCATAGGTATACCAGGTCTTGGTTTAGCTGCAGGAGCTGCTATTTTAGCATCATCAAAATTATTAGATACCTACTGAAAGAAATGAAATTTTGTTGTATTACATATTTGTTATAAATTAAATAACTTTCACACCAATCAATGTAAACCTTCAAACAATTATTATTGTAAAAATTTAGTCAACGATGTCAATTAGCAGATATTAATGTTTTATAATTTACCGAAGACTAGCCGTAAGTTTATTAGTAGATTCATGTTGATGTTCTTAGAAGTATGAATAGAATAAAAGAAATAAGTGAACAATATAAAATTTAAATTAAGACATGTCAAGTCCTATTTGAAAAATTTGTTATGGATAGCTTCTGTCATTTATAAAATTAACAATAATAACTGTATTACCAAGGGTTATTAGATGTATTTGAATTGTCTTTTGCAGCCTTTGCTGATTATACAAAAATAAGTTCATGTTAAGATTGGTTTTAGTATCAAGAAAATAATTTCAAACCTTTTTATGGTGATATTTCATAGTTCTTTTAAATAGATTACGAAATGTTAACAATAATAAATTTAAACTTATATTCTTACCTATTCAAGCAAACTAATTTTAGTATTGACGTAATGAATAAATAAGGAATTATGACACGTAACTATATCAATAAATATGATAGTCAACTTTTCGAAATGATAGAAATAATTCCTAAAAACGAATTTGATACTATTATGCTAAAAAATTAAGTTTCATGTTGTTTACACTCAACTAATTCTCTTGAAATATCATTTAAGTTGGCAGAATTATACTTAACAAGCGAAATAGATAAACAGTCATTTATTATATAACAGTTGTTATCATTAGCATGTAGGAAAACAACAACAATATTTTGTGAGTCAAAATATGATAAGTTATACAAGAATATAGATGTTTCGTGCAAACAATTGAGGCTATCAGATGATTCTTTAGAAACTGCGCATATTATAATGTCAGATGCAATGTCATAGCTTTTAACCCCAGAAAACGCATTCGTAATTTAGCAGTACTTAGATTAGGTTGTTCAGCGTTACAGTTCTTACAAGTTATAGTCAAATATTGTACTTGCCACTTAAATTGGAGTATCTGTAGCAGCATTAGCTGTAGGTCTTCCAGGTTTAATTGTGGGCCTTTCTTTAGCTGCTTTCAAGGCAAAGCGGAAGTGATATGAAAAGCTTGAATAAAAATTAACGAAGGTTAATAAATATCAATAGCAGTATTACCAATCAGTATATAATAATATGTATCACATTGAACAATTTAATGATTGTCTAAGCACAGATATGCGCACTTAAACCATTGTCATTTCTTCAACCTTTTGTATATTTTAATGTAATGAATTTGTTATATAAAAATAGGCATTAAATATTTTTTATTTTCTGATGTAATATAATCATTTCAGAGTATTCCGCTGAACGAGAACTTCTTTTTCTGAATTTCTTCCGGTTTAACGTACCCGCCAATAATCACGCGCTGTATTTCCTTAATTGCCTTGCACCCGTTCATTTCCGCCTTCCACTCCTTCTACCCGCTGAAGACGACGTCCGTCCTCATTTCGGCTGGGAAAGCAACTTTCTCCGGCTCAATCCAGTCCATTATCTCACCCTTTTAACTGAACAGGAGGATCATTTTCGGCCCAAAAAGGATCCTCACTGGTTACTATTCCAGCCTGGCCGAGAATGGAACGTACCCGTACTGAATGTTCGTTACGAACTCAGACAAATATAAACTAACCGGATTAATATTTTATTACAAACTTTGCCACTCAGTTAGAATGTAGTTCTCGACCTCTTCAGAACTGTACTAATGGGGGACTAGTTGAGAGAGGGTCTTGGTCAAGAAACCAAACTATTAATTGTGATACGGACCAAAAACGGCACAGCACACACGAGCAGCTAAACGGACCGCTGTTTTCTAATCAACCCAGTACGAAGCCGAAATCACCATCTTGTGAATCTAATTCTACATCAACTCCTGGAAATGCTCGTCCACATCATCAAGGGACTCGGGAAAACGAATGATCCGGAAGTGGAGAGCAGAATCCTGATGCTAACGCACCAAATCAGTTGGACTCAACGGATAACCAAACTTATCCGCACCCACCTGCAATATGACACAATACTGGGCATAAGACAATGGGACATCGTTCTTCTGCAATATATAACTTATTATATGCGATATCGTCGAATCTTCCTCAAATGGCACGCCAGAAAACACACCGCTGAAATTTATCTTAATATGCATTTAAAGTGAAAATAATAATATACAGCGGTATATTCATGTAATGTTATACATTTATTAATTACTACAAATGAATAAAAGACGATTGTAAAATTCTATTCTTTATAGAGTATCATTCTGGAAGCTTAGCTTGCATTAAAAATTCTCCTACACTTTTCATGGCTTTGATACCATTCATTTCCATTTTATAGGTAACACCTTGTGAAGTAATGGTCAAATCTTGGTCATCATCTGCTGGCCAGTCGATTTTTGCACTTTTATACGAGAAAGAAGCAGTTTCATTACCGTCTGGGTCGAGAATTAAATAACCTTCCATACGCAAACCAAAATATACGTATAAATCTTGGGGTTCATCGTCAATTTAAGTTAAACGAGCAACGAATGTCGCGCAACCATATTGTCTAACTTATTCTTAGCAAGACTTAAGATAATTCATGACAGCAGTTTAATGTGGGCTTGTTTTCTTTTAGGCAGTGAGAACGCTCCATTCAAGTAAAATTTCTTGTTCGATTTCCTTCTATTTGAAACTAGCTATTACATCAGCAGGTACCATCTGTTATAAAGTTTTTGTGAAAAACCCTATTTTGTGACTTGAAGGATTGAAATCACCAAATTCGATTCCGCATCTGTATGCAGCAAATTTGTAAACCCAATCATCTGGACAGGCCCATGTTCTTGTTACAATTAAGCGGTGGATTTAATTATGAAGAAGTTCCTAAAAGTTAGGATGCAATGTTTCTGCTTTCATTGCTGTTGGAATTGATAAAACTCTGAAATGTAATGCGTTTTTCGCGTTTTCAAATCTAACAATAGGTTCATTAGGGGACAGAGGATATCCGAAATTATCAGCACGTATTTCTAAAATAGCACACAAAGCTGCATATTCTAATGGAACTTCATTGTGATCGAGTATAAAATCGATTATATCACCCGCTGTAGAATTTTCATCACATGGAACACCCATAAACGCACCAACAAAGTTAAGTTTTATATGCATTATAGAGGAAGTGGAATCCAATATCTCAAAAATAACTGTAATATATTTAAATTTTTAACATGGTGTTGTATTTTTGCGCATCATGACAACTAGTATTTTTATAAAGGTAAAATATCCACTTATTGCTTTCTGAGAAGTAAATTTATTATAACACTTCAAATGCATTTTTCAACATAACCTCAAATAGATTATAATACATTAGTTGCTCCAGCAGGTTATATACCTGGTCTTATACGTGGCGATTCCGGATTTTAATAAACTAAAATACATTTTAGCATGTAAAATAAATAAAAACTTCTTGAAAACTATGATAAAATTACAAAAAGTGAAGTTAAACCTAATTTGAAAGCATAAATTTAGAAACCATCTATTAATAATTAAAAATAAAGTGATAGTCATAATACTAATGAAATTAAATAACCGATATAATTAATAAATACTTATAAGATTGAAAATCAATTAAGAAAGTAAGAAACCTAATAGATAATAATCAAAAAACCATAAATAAATGAATCACATAACGAACAGACTTCTTAAACAAATACTAATTCAATTAAAATAAACAAACCAATAAATGAATTAAAATTGTATGAAATAATACCGCTACTTAGAAAATAAGTTTAAATTTTAGGCCTAGAAAACAATCCGGATATTAAAAAACTTTATTAATGAATTATATATTTGTTTTGTAAATTTACATATTCAAAGGTTTTGGGCCAATGAAAGTTAAGTGATATATATTGTAAATTATTATTCATCTTTTGTTGATTTATATTATTAATTAGAACAATGGTTAGAACTGTGGTTAGAGTGCAACCTGATTATGTCACTATCTGAATAATAAAAACTTTTTCTAATAGATGATTCATGATAAAGTAAATGCGTATAATAATTATGCTTGACTATTTTAGTTTAAAATTTATCTAATTGTATACTTTTTGATACTCTAAACATAACTAATACTAAATTGAAACACATAAAATTGGGTACAATATTATCATTTAGTACTACATTACCTCGCTCTCAAGGGGGTAGCCTTTTCACTTATAAGGGGGTTGCCGTTTTCAACCCCCTTATAAGTGAAATGTATCCAAAATGTATCCAAAAATATTGTTGTATTTGTAAGGTTTATGGCTTAAAAACAGGGCTAAAACGCATGATATTTGGCACTCGCTTACAAGGGGGTAACTTCATGTCCAACCCCCTTGTAAGCGAGTTGACCTACCCCCTTATAAGCGAAAATGCGACCCCCTTCTGAACGAGGTTATGTAGTAACTCCTAATACAGTATGTTTAATATTTTTTCGATGTACTAAACAGTGTATTATTAAACAGTAGACAAATAATAATGTAATGTAATCAATTAAGACAATAATTCGTTGTATCGTACTATTTAATAGCATTATTTTTATTTACACTCCAATTTTAATGCCAGCAGAATCAGTTAATCGAGATCCCTCAACTACATCATATGGTACTTAACAAACATCAGGTTCCAGTTTTTTAGTAAATTAGTAATAAAAAGTTTAAACACTTGTAATGGGGGAATTAACACCGACATTTTTGAAATTATTTTCCATTCACATTCTTCCATAACTCGTAGAAGCTATTTCTCCATTTATTTAGATACAAATGTGGATTTATTACCTTGGTTATGATACCGCTGCAAGTTTATAATTATTAAGCTGTTTGTAAGATGTGTCTTTTCGCGCAATTTCAATGGCAGCATCGTAATCAGTTGGTATTTAAATTGAAAAACATCTGTAACTTTAATAAACAGGTGCATGTTCAATAATGTTTACTTATGGTCTATTAGTCTAATTAACGCTTTGTCTGTTAGTAGGTGCGATATTATCAGCTTTTGCGAACAGTTTTATTCCAAATTTATCAAAAGCGTATATGATTATCTAATTAGTTCTTTCTCCAATTACTTATACGATGGCTCATGGATTTAGAAGAATTTTAGAGGCCGAGAACTATGATATGATAGCTCATTGTTATACGATAGTGTAGCATTTAGGACAGCTTGTTCTTTAGTTTGTAATATTTTTAATTTTGAGTGTAAGTAAAAAATAAACAATTAATGTAGTTGCTGGGTCTCAATTAGCGATTGAAGTTATGCTAATGGTTATGACTTTAGTATTGATGAATACCAAGTTTATAAAAATGACTGCGCTGTTTAAAATATCTCACATAAAGGATTTTAAGATTCAGCTTGTGTGGAAGGTGTTGAAGCCAACGTTAATTTAAATTTGGTTTGAGTGGTAGGACCAGCTCATTTTCTTCCCGGCTGCGATGTTGTGTATTAACGCCAAACAGGACGTATTGAGAATATTGATGTTCAAGAGGCTTGCGATTTTATCTTCTTGTGGTGCGGATGCAGCCGAGTTACTTACCAGAACCTACTCCCGTGTGAATCTTCAGGTGCAGCGTTTTGACAGGCTGTTTATCATAGTCGGGCAGACTCTCTTCGCCATTTTGGGTATTTCGTTCATTATAGCCTCAGTAGTTCTTACTAAATATGACACGTTCACCAAATACACTCTTATAACCATTCCAACAATAACTGACTACACGAAACTGCTCAGAATCGCAGCCATAAGGGGGTTCATGCGCCCGTTCAGAATGGTTCAGTGGGTGGCCTCGGCTGATAACGCGGCCAGGAAAACACTCAGTTTAGTTTCATTAAAGTTCTTACAGGTGTTTGTTCAGGTGATTGTGTTCGCGTTCAGGCCAATTTAGTCGGATTTTCTTTACATGTGTGTGTACACTGAGATATTTAACGGGGTCTTTGACGTACTACTGTATCCGTTATATATGAAGATGTTTTTAAGGTACAGAAAGCAAATGGCCGAGGTAACCGACCACGTGAAGGAACTGGTAATCGAACCACTGGCCCCACCCCCACTCATGGACCAAAACGCGTCATCGGACCAAATCGCATCCAAATCCAACACTAAATCAAAGCACGACACATCAAACGACACCTCAAACACACAGAAAGAGATCGTATTCGAACACATAAACATGATGACCGTAAACCACCAAACATTCGAAAACTACATAAGAGATAGCTCCACCAACGGAGAACACAAAGAATAAAGCGAATTCATAAGCGACGCATTCTAAAACAAAGGCTCAATGAGCTCATTCTTAAAAACTGATCCTGACAAGGACAAAGATAAACAACTAGACTTTTTTAAATGAGGATTTGTAACTTTAATTAATTTACACGTTGGTTAACTTTTTGCAAGTCATAAAATGATTTCTTTATTCATGATTCCAATATTTTGAAGTGTTTCAAATATTATACCTAATATTTCATATAATTGAATAAAATTGCAACTTCTAGAATTCCGCCTCTTCTATTTTAATGTCGTCTGCTGATCACTATTCAGAACCCTCCTCAGGAACAGACCTTGATAACGAAGATATTCGCGCATAAGACGATTAAGAATTAATAGATGACGATGATATAGAAATAGACGAATCGGCTGAACGCGAAGCTCAACAGTTCCCATTGCAACCTGCAGAACGTCGCGCAGCTAATGCCTTTATGGATATGCGCGATATGCAGGATGAAAACGTCAATATGCCTGCTCAACTTCGTCAATAAATGTAAAGACGATATGAGACGGAAAACGTTGCTCAGCAATTGTAACAAATGCAATTCGATTCGTCTGAGTAGCAAGCTCCGTAACTTCCCACGTAAATGTCAGATACGTACAATACTTCATTGATGTCTGAAACGCTCCGTCGTTACAGCACAGCTGCTTATCAGCTTAAATCGCAGAAGCCTTTGAACGATGACGCTTTCAGATCAACATGTGCCGATTTGGAGAAGCAGCCTGCGAATCAGCAATTGCGTGAGTACGTTGTTGTGAAGTATCTCCACTTCTTGAAAACATTCCAGCAGAATGTGCAAATTACCGAGTACCAACCACCAAAGTACATCCTGCGTGCGTAAGATTTGCTTGGTCATCAGGAAAAATCTTCTCTTACCATCGATTTGAGCGATTTGAACCAGTATTCTCACGATGCAGCCAGCTTCCTCGTGAACAATCCCAGAATTGGTATTGACCTCCTCAACATCGCCATTAACAAGCTCCTATCCGAAAT
Source organism: Hexamita inflata (assembly GCA_963988835.1). Taxonomy (NCBI): domain Eukaryota; phylum Fornicata; order Diplomonadida; family Hexamitidae; genus Hexamita; species Hexamita inflata. The sequence goes on along the minus strand of CAXDID010000526.1, from coordinate 42,769 downwards.
CGAGAGAAATTTCTCCAACATTCACAGAATGATTGAAGCTAGAATCCGCGTTGACGTAAAAGCCGATAACCTCCCACTCAACATCACCGCCCTAAAGCAGCTCCAAACATCCGACCTGAACAAGCTCGTTGCCGTTCGCGGTGTTGTCACCTCCAGATCCGAGAAGAAACCACGTTTACTCCAAGCCTCTTTCATCTGTAAACAGTGCAAGTGCATTCAGGGCCCGTTCGACGTCCGCTCAACACGCGTTCTCAAGCAAACGGCCGGACAACAACAGGACATTCTGGCCACCATCATCCCAAAGAAGTGCAGCAACGAGAACTGCTCCAGCTTATCTCTGTCCATGTTCCCACCAGGATGTCTTTACCAAGACATATAAAAGCTCACCGTACAGGAAAGGTAAGAAGACACTCAACCAGGTTTCATGCCAGAAAAGAAGGACGTTTTGATCACTGGAGACCTGATAAACCAAATAAATCCAGGTGACACGGTACTCATCACCGGTAACTACCAAATGATCGGTGAATCATCCGAAAATCAAGCATTCCCATACTACCAAACGATAATTGAAGCCAATCACGTATCAACCGAGCAAGACGTTGCAATTAACCTCACAGCTCAAGACTGCATCGATTTAGAACTATTCGCAAAGCACTTCACTGGAGAAGACCTTGACTCAGCAATATTTGACTCAATCGCTCCATCTATTCATGGACATAAGCTTATCAAACAAGCTGTAGCCATGTCACTGATAAGCGGTGTTTCCCACGAAATTTCAAAGGATCAACCAAAAACTCGTGGAGATTTACACGTTTTGATTTTAGGTGACCCTGGTATCGCCAAATCTCAGATTTTGAGATATGTTGAAAAATGCGCGCCAAAGTCAATATTAACTGCTGGTAAAGGTGCGTCAGCTGCTGGTCTTACCGTTGCTGTTAAAAGATCTCACGCTGGAGATTATACTCTACAAGCTGGTGCTTTGGTTTTGGCTAATGGTGGTGTTTGTCTAATCGACGAACTTGATAAAATGGCTGAATAGGATAGAGTCGCATTACATTAAGCCATGGAATAATAAGAAGTTAGCATCGCAAAGGCAGGTATAATAGCCACATTGCCTGCTCGTGCTGCAGTTATTGCTGCTGCTAACCCTGTAAATCAACAATACAATCAAAATATTCCATTGAATTACAATATTAACATAGGTGAAGCTTTAATAAGTAGATTTGACTTAATTTGTATTGCAAAAGATTAAATCGATGAAATTAATGATTCTCGTCTTGCTAAATTTATTGTAGATTCTCATACAAAGAATCATGAAAATAACAAATAAATGCTATTTGAACTAGACAATGAAAAAGAAACTCTTCAAAATATAACAGCATTGATTGAACAAGCTCACGATTAAGAAAAACCAGATGAAGAATAACGTTTGATTGGTGAAAGGTAGCACTGTGAACAAAGAATATAAAGACTTACCGAATAAGTAGGACAATTTATATTTGCTTCTGATATTGAATAAATTCCAGAAAAATATAATGTATCACAAGTAGTTGGTTGGATTTAGAACAATAATAAAAAGTTTGTACTTCCACAGTCTTTCTTGAAGAAATATATAAGCTACGCAAAGCAATTTGAACCATCACTATCTAATGAAGTAATCCAACAAATTAAAAGATTTTATTCAACATTAAGATCTAAAGTATAAGATATCAATGGTGTTTAAGTAACTTAAAGAGCTATTGGAACTCTTATCAGATTAACTGAAGCTCATGCAAAAATGCATTTGTAAAAAGAATGCACAACACAAAATGTACAATATGCTTTAGATTTATACAGTTAATTATTTGTTTCATAGCAAAAGGGTAACTAATAACGTCGTATAGAACGTGAATTACGTCACTTCAAATAAGCTGGAGCAGAAGATTTTGTTGGTGTATTAGCTGTACTCGATGATTGTTTTAGAAAACTATTAATTATGCGATAAAATGGAGCTGCAGTATAAGACTGGATCTCTATATAATATTTAAGAAATGAATGCTAAGTTGCTGGCATAGAGGTTGTTGAAAGCTATTTCGATAGACCTGATTTCACTTAAGCATATGATGTAAGAAGAGGAAATGGTGGTGTTGCAGAATAAATAATGAGAAAGTGAAAATAATGTTGATGGTATAACTTATATTATTTAGTAATATAATAGCTTATTTTGGCTTATCATAAGCATACTACATAACCTAGAATTGAACCACCCTTGTTCGAATACAGACACCCGAGCAGTTTTCAAAAATGGCCAGGGTGTCTATAAGTGAGAGCAAATCTGGCCCAGTTTGGTATATTTCTTGTGTCAGATTTGGTTTTCCATTTCGGTTAGAAACACCTTTTCCAAAAATAGAAGTGACCGGCTTGGCCGGGCACTATAAATAGACTGCAAAAATATATACTCTCATTTAGCATGTTTTAAGACGATTTAGTCACCACACTCCATTTCTCTCCCAGTCTCCCGGGAGTCGAGGGGCCCCTCTGGGGTATCGACCGACGGAGGGGCGGGAGCCCCTGGACGTCTAGGGTCGCCAGGCGCCTTTGGCGCAAGCGGAGCTCTGCGGAGCGCCTGTTCTATTTATAGATTGATGGTGTACCGATCTCTCCCCAAAAATATTCTGAAAATTTTATCAAATTTCTAGTTTCTTGATCTAATTTGCATAAATTACCATTATATAGAAGATTAATTAGCATATAATTTATTTTTATGGTCATACAAAGCTCAAAAGCTCAAAAAATTAATAAGTACAAAAGAGATTTACATAAAGTTAAATTCACTTTCAACCCCTTTTGCAGTTCAGTTAAAGACACCTTTACTATAAAAAGTCGAAGGTGTCTGTATCTGAGCACTTCGGGTGTCTGTAAGTGAAAGGGGGTGGGTGTCTCAATTCGAGGTTATGTAGTATGTACTCAAATCATTATTATTCATTATATTTTATTTAATTGTCAATATTAAAATATATAAATAATATTTCACTCCATCTATATGATAATACTAATAATTTCATCATTTGAAATACAAGCAACAAATATTGCAGTGCCCATTGATATCCCGGAATGTTATAATACAGGCAGCATAATAAGAATGTATGAGGATGAAAATAAAATGTGTGTGGTGCTTTCAAGCTAAAATAATTCCAAATGTAATGTATTCCCGAAAGGTATAGAATTGACAATAATATTAGATATTTTATACCCGTATAAACCTAAAGAATACTTTGATAATTTCAACTATTCCTCAACTTCAGAATTGTGTTTAACTTGTGATAGTGTGACTTGTCCATTTTTCTGGAAAGCTACTCGTGCTTCATTTTTAATATCTTCAATGTCTCATGAAACATCTACACCAGCTGGTGCAGTTTTGCGGTTATAAACAGATAAATCTTCCTGCTTTTATGAACCAACTCCTTTGATACCATCATAAACATCATTTTTTATGAATAAATTTTGTTATACTGGTATACTTAAATAAGATTGCAAACAATACTTAACAGACGCAGGAACTTAACTTATAAATGCCACGTTAAATGTAATTTTCGCAGATTAAATTTATTCATATATATATTTGGGTGAAACGGCAAATAATCACTATACAAAAGATTCCGATTCAATTACATTTTGTTTTACAAATTCAATTAACCCATTATAGTAATTATATGAAAGAGAATTTTAATATACATCATTAAAGATTGTATATAAAAATGGTCTTATTTATTAAGATCTTTATACATAATCTCATTATATTAATGTACCAGATTACAGTGATGGATTAACGAGTGTAAAATTAAAACTCTTAGAAGATTAAATACTAATTTTTGGTTAAGCTGGAACCAACGCAGATTCCTATAATACAGATTTAGCACAATATAGTCAAGTATATTAGAAAATATTAATAAGAAGTAATGACTTATTACATATTAATCTAGTTAACTTTACATTAAAAGCATAATAAACATTTTAATTCTCTTCTGAATAAACAATTTATTTTAAATGTACAACGTTAGAATGCTAAGAACATTTGTAATCAAACTACACAATAGCAACAACTGATTTTACCAAGTTTTACCAATCGGTATTATTATTTTTCGCTCAAAATGGAATTGTTAAAAAAGTTGCGATATTGTAACCTTAAAATGTGGTAGATTCCTGTTTTAATAATATCAAAATAAATACAGTTAAAACAACAGTTACTGCATTAATAAGTAAAAATACTTTATCTAAATATTGTTAATTAAAATCTTAATAATTGATTAAAATGTAACTTATAGCGGATTAAACTTTAGTAGCACAAAAAACTGCTAATTTTAGTTATTCTGATACCGAAATAATCTTTGAAAATGTTGAAGCAGCTAACACTTTAAAATTGGCTCAAGATATAATTGTAAAGTTTTATTTAGGAAATGAAAAATTAGAAGAAGTCGTTGCTCAAAAAGTGGTTAATAAAGATACAAGTGCTGTTATAATCAGTATGGTAACTATATTATGTATATCTGTCGGTTTAACCATTATAACTGGAATATCATATTACCTTTTCTAAAAATATGCAGTATCACGTAATACAAAACATTAAATGAAGCAAAAAGAATTAAAAGACTTTAGTAATATTGAGGATATGTGAAAAGTCTCTATTTCCTATATTCTTCTTGTATTTATAATTCCAGCTCGGTTTATTTTTTATTTTATTATTTTAAACTTTTATGATTCACGTTGTTTAATAAATTTTTATTGCAATTTTCTAAATAACACTCCAATTTTTATATGATTCAGTTTATACACTTTACTATTTAGCAGTCGATAATTTGCACCGACCTTACATGTTATGCTAACGTTACAGTAGATTTAACCAGTATATTGCTAAATTTTAAAATGCCTGTAAATCCCTGCGCAACTATTACTGTTGATCCTGTTACATAAGCTATTCTTACTGGTATTGCATTCGATGATCAACGATATTGCAGTGCGCTATATACATCGTCAATTAAATAATTACAACTGAATTTATCTTTTGATGGAAAAGGTTGGAATTATAAATATTTCGTAGATACTTTATCATCAACAACCGAATTCAAATTTTCTATTCAATTGACTGACGGAGTCGCAACAGTATATTAACCTGTTTCATTAACTTTGCCATAATCACCCTCATTTGGTTAATTTTGTTAAATTATTGAAAACGATAAATATTCAGCAATTGTTTAAGGAAATGGACTATGTATGCCATTGGTAACGTAAATATAAATAGACAGTTCAGGAGCTATAACTTTTTCGGGGAAATCTTGTTTTAATTAAATTTTATAACAAACTTTCTTACAAAATTAAATTAGTAAACCTACAATGTAAATGTCATAGACCACTTAATAAAACCCAAGTACATTAACTCAAACAATACTCGTGGGAGTATTTAATATGATATATAATGTTAAAATATTAGTAGAAACTAATGGGACGAATGTTTCATATGTTCCTGTATTACAAAATTATCCTTCATTATCTAACTAAATTCTTTTATAAAAGTTTTCGAAAGGAAAATATCCATTTTATGTTTAGTATTAAGATCTTTGTGGAACTTGGTATAACTCAACAAAAAATCAACTCTATGTTCTAGATTATAAAGATTTTGCTATAAACTCTAACATAACTTGTGATAATACCACAAATTTATGTTCTTAGTAGTTTACGATTCCTAATTTAATTTCATTTTCAACAGCAACATACATTTGTTTGTCAATATCGTATAATAATATCGATATGTCTTAGTATAAATGCTCATTCGATGGAACTACTTCGGTTCTTTCAATTATTTTCAAACCCAGTTTTAATTTGACTTTTATGTTTACTGAATCAAGTGCATATACAATTGATATGAGTGCTTACACACGCCGTAATGAGACATCATTAGATTATTTGTCTACTTTAACTTTAGGCACTTAAAATATTGATATGAAAGCTCAATTTGACTATTCAAAGTTATATTGCTCATTTACAACATATTCAGACTTAGCTACTGCAATTGATACCAAAGTTTCGCTGAACAAATTTTAGTGTGGGAACAAGGTTTAAATCACTCCGAATACATTCGACGCCGCAGAAGAGGCCAAATCCACGTAAACGGTGACAATTTCATATCAATCATGCTTCAAGCAAAGCATAAGCGAGTCGAAGACGATTATTAAAACCCCCTTTAAGGTAATCGATCCAACTCAGCCTATTGAAATCTCCTAGAATGACACGTTTAACCTCTCAGTCACCATAATAGACCCCACCGTTTTCGTAGCAGCCACATAAGGTGTTCTTGTTTATGGAGCAATTACAATCAATTCTCAGTCGTCTTCAACTGATTCATCGGGCACTTATCCTGTTATTACCTACCAGTTCAAGCTCAACAGTACCGGAACGTACACGTTCAAGCTCCTTCAGTTACTTGACAGATGCACGTAAACAGCCACTGCAACGTTTATTTAGTCACTTGGAACAATAACTGTCCTCGCCTATCAATTTTTGGACCCAAGCAGTTACTCTACATGTGATGTTATTGGTAACTATAGTAAGTACGTATTAGCCACTTAGGAAACATTTGTCTACACTTACGCTGCGTTCTGTTCAAAGTTATCAAATGCAAATAAGTTATCATCTTTACCCTGCGCAACGTATTTCCAAACATAATACGATACGGAATTCAGCGACTCTACATGTTAATGCGTTGTTGATGACTTTGTGGTAACACTTAAAGGAAATTTCCGCGTTCATACATCAACATCAACCAACACCACGAATTCCCTTTGCTTTACATAGTATATTAGCAGAACTTGCCTGTTAATTCCAGAACCAGCACTACCCTGTACAAATTAATATTACACTTATTTAACTCTTTGTAACGCGACATCTGCTCCTCCAGTATCTCTTATTTAATCAAATGTTTCAACTTTCAGCACCACAACGCCCGTTAAAACCGTTTCCATTCAGAGCACAACTCGTTTTTCTCAGTCAATCACAAAACAACTTGTAAGTAATGAAACGGTACTTGTGAACGTGATTTCTGTGTAAACGGTGTATAATTGCACTGTCACTTGCGACTAAACCGCTAATATAAGCCTTACTCTGACAGTAGCTTCAGGTCTGACCATTTCACGTGTGTATTTGCAGAATGATATTTATCCAACCCAATTCGAGCTTTTATACTTATCCGGCTCTATTTATCAGAGAGTTTACAGTGATATTTAATCAGTTGGATCATTCACCCTTTTAATCGATTACGTAAACAGTTGTGGAGCTGCTCAGACGATAACATCAACAGTTAAAACGCAAATTGTGAGGAACTGCACCTACGCGATTAAGGATGAGTACATTACTTTAGACTCATTTATATTCTACAATTTGATTCCAACCGGCTTCGTATTCGAATTTATTAGTGGAACAAGCATTTCCTTAACCAGAGCATTAGCAGTTGTCAGTTATCCTGGAACGGTGAGTACTGACAAAAAATCAATTGATTTTGCAATTAGAACTGATGCCACAGGTACATGCACGTTTACTCTAACCATAAATGACCTAAATAAAACTATATACGCCGTTTCATCGAATGCTTGCGATTTTACGGCAACCGAGAAAGACCTTTTATTATAAAAGTTTTCACTCTAGTTGCGCGCAACCATCGGAGCATCCTCACTCACGTTCAACAGCCCAACAATATCTGTTCTAATTATAGATGCGCGCCTAGACCTCACAAATAAATGCAAACTCGCAGCTGCGATGATTGCAAACTCACCACCAGCTTATTACTACGCTCAATATAGTTACTTCACCAAATGTGATAATGTCCCAACATTATAGCTCAAAGTGAATGAAAAAACAGCCAATGACGTTTTAATAAGCGGATCAGGTCAGAATTTTGCTGTTTTGGGATGCAACTAAAATAGATCATGCGCAGAAGCCATAATTAGTGTTGCCTCTACAAGCATACTTCAACAAGATACATCACTCTCGTTCGATTCATATAGCGATTACTTCAATCTTCCACTATTTTAAAAATAAAATTTAGTTAAAGCCGCTTACTACAATTAATTAGATACTACGAAACGAACACCATTCATTTCTTATTTGTTTTCGAGATATACATATTGTGTTAATAATAATATATCAAATTGCCACTAGGGTTCTGATTTCCCCTATATTACCGAGTCATATTATTTAGCCTCATTTAACACAAAAATATAATAATTAATACTAAGTGATTATTTTTCAAGTGAACAAATTAAATATGTTAGATCAGCCGCAGGCTTAATGGGCTAAGAATATATTTCAAATTTGTAAAAGTTCACTTAATTAAACCAGTTGTCAGATCCCAATATTCTTTAATTGCATTTATAATAGATTTAAGCACATGCGTTAACCGATATTGGTGTTTAAATTGGATTTAATGGATAATGGACTTTCAAAGCATTAAATACTACATAAATTTTTGACATAGCGGATATGTTTAACTGCAAAGAGTATATCACTTATGAAGTTAATTTACTTAAGATATAGCTTAGAACCGGATATTCTGATATATTTGGATGTGCCAATAGAATAGGTTATAGCAATATTATAGGAATAAATTCATATAACTCAAGCATGTTTATTTAAGCATATGGTGGAGGTGATACATTGTAAGCCTAATTTAACAGCACGTAAGTACCTTGTTGGAAGGGTGCATCCATGACTAATTCGACTAATATCACTTGTAAACAAGCATTTTCTTAATCATTTAATTAATCTTATTTGTATGGTTCATCGTCAACAAATGAAACTACCAATAAATTAAGTAAAGGATAAATAGCGGGCATAGTAATTGGTAGTATAGTCGGTGCTACTTTGATAATCGTAGGAATAATTTATTTAATTAAAAATGTAAACTTTGTTCCAAGATCTAACTCCCTAAAAGCATTATCTGTGTGATAATATTTGAAAAATAAGCATTAAAACATATTCATAAAGGAAACTTTAGAATTATCTGTTCTTATCCAACCTACTTTAATTTTTTAAATTATAATTGATGGCCTCATTATATATGTCTTAATTGCAACTTAAACTATTTTCACTTCATACATGGGTGCAATGTGCAATGAAGGAATGTCTAGTGAAAAAATACATCTTCTAACAGACAAATACAAAACTTTTGATGAGCTAAATTTGAGTATGCGCAATGTTGGAATAGAATCCATGTAATGTGTAATGGGTTTTGATTTTTCTGCTTCTAATGGAACTCTTCATTCAACTTTGTCAGTAAATCCATATATGCGTGTCATATAAATTCTTTAACCAGTGATAGAAAAATTCGATGATGATGGTGAAATTAATGCATACCGTTTTGGTTGTATTTAGTCTACTGATTAGAGGGTCATCCCACTATATGGTAATTCTGATATATACAAAGGATTTGATGCTCTTATGGAATCTTACAAAGCAGCAGCAAATTCAGTAGAATAATCTGGACCAACAACATTTACTCATACAATCTAAAAATGTATTGAGTTAGAGAAATCGCTAGGTGGGAAATAACTTATCGTTTGCATTTTGATAACTGACGGAGGAATATCAAATGAAAAATTGGACAAATATTGGTTAGAAGAAGCCACAAAATATCCAATCAGTTTTGTTGGAATCGGAGTTGGCCCGGGCTCATTCGGCATTCTTGAAAAATTTGACGATACTGTGGTGTCCGAGCCAACTTTGATTTTAACAAATGTTTATGTAATAATTGCGCTTGAAAATTAAATCACTGTATTTATGCTAATTATAACATATTCAATTAATTCTGCGGTTCATTTCTTTTTCACTTCATCCTTCAAATGACGAAGCACACACGAAGCCGACGGATCACAATACAAGAGCGTCGCATAATGATGAGAATGTGAGAAACAGAATCACAAACTGTTGCAACCAAGAAATACATTGCTTGTTGCCTTCAATGTAGTCTCCAAACTGTTTATTCCATTTTTAAGCACTTTGAAGTTACAGGCAAGCTAGAAGCTTCTCATGCCGATAATAGTGTCAGAAAATTTGACTAAGCTGAGATTTTCGCGTTGTTAAATATCGCCAGAGCCATAGATTCGAAACTCGACGAATCATAGCTGAAAAATACTAAGCCCTTCGTGGAATTTCCATGTCTCTAACAACGGTATCTCGTCTCCTGGCCAAATTCAGTTTAAGCTTCTATGTTGCTAAGATAAAGCCAAAACTTACCGAAAAGCATAAATTGGAAAGTTTGAACTTTGCTCGAATGAACCTGAAACAACCAATTGAATATTGGAGAACTTTTTAGTATACCGATGAGTATCGCTCAAAATGCTATGCAAATCGAGCGAGTAGAGTGCTCAGAACACCTAAAGACGAGTGGAATCCGAAGTATTTTCTCGAAGTGTAAAATATGGACTGTTTTCGTGCATGATCTATAGTACGATTAGCTATAGATATAAGGGTCCATTATGGTTTATGCCGTGCGGTACGACCATGAATTCAATTGTCAATTCTTAAGTTCTCAGACAAGTTACACTTCCATCACTTAATAGCATAACTTGAAGTTGCAACAAGATAACGCCCCGACACATTTTAGTAAGTATATGAAAAACTTTTATACTGCTAACAACATTGAGCTCTATCGCTTTCCAGTAATGAGTCCAGACTTAAATCCACTTTTTCACTGCTGGAATCCACTGAAGTCAAACATTTCCCCTGAAGAATGTACCACATATGACTTATTAAATGAAGAAGTAAAGAGGGCGTTGGAGTAAATCTCGTTAGATATCATCAATCATTTGATTGACTCTATGCCCAAAAGGTTAGAAGAAGTAATAAAATAGAAAGGAGACGCTACTAAACATTGAGTTAATATATAGTTAAAATTAATACAAAAAATAGTTTTGAAATAGTTAGTATTTTTTGAAATCAAAGTTGGCTTGGCGACCACAGTAAACTGAAAGGAAAATTTGACAACTTCTAATTCGTTAACTTTTCTGAGATAGAAGAAGTTGCAAAGAAACATGAAAGACCAGATCTTGTTTTAGCGTGTTCCGTTTTCAACGAACTCCCAGAATAGTTCCAAGAAATGAAGAGACTAGGATATTTATGAGATTATCTTTACTAAAAATATATAACCACTAAAAATATATAACCACTAAGTACTAGTTTTTCACCGGGCGCAAATGTATTTGAATAAAGTCTATTCGTACTCGTATTTTCTCACTACATCATGTTTTAAGTGCCAAGCTGCCGACTTAGCCTTTTGCGCTCATTTAGTTTAAACATTTTTTTGCGCAAATACAATCATATCATAAATGAAATCAAGAAGGAGAAATTTGGTAATATTATTATATTGCTGTAGTTTAATGTGAGTTCAACACCACTTCAAATTAATATGGTTAAAAACTTTTAAGATCCTATTTACGGTCCGATTGCTATAGAGGACGAGATTATAAAAATAATAAACACTGTTCAATTCCAGCGGTTGAGGAGACTGAAGTAGAACGGGAATGCGTTCATGGTGTATGCTTCAGCTACGCACACTAGATTTGAGCATTGCATTGGTGTGTACCACTTGACGAATCAGTTATTGAAGTCGTTATAGAAAGAGGTTGATGCCTTCATCATGGACGCAGCTGAGCGTGAGCAGTACATTCATGCTACGTTACTAGTGAGGATCGCTGCCGTGTGCCACGACATTGGTCACGGTGCCTTCTCTCATTTGTTCGAGAACGTGCTCTAGCGCATTAATATCCACATCTCGCACGAGGAGATAGGCCAGAAAATCGTTACGAGGCTCCTTTAAGAGCTTAACTACACGCAAAACGACATTAAAACAGTTAACCAGCTAATAAAAGGCGAACAACCAGACCAGCCCCTATTCAAACGGTTCGCATTCCTCTCACAAATAGTTTCAAATTCAGTTTCTTCACTTGACACTGATAAATTAGATTACTTAGTAAGGGATACGAACGCTGTTCACTTAGCAATTTCCGTTAACGCTGAGAGGATTCTTCAAAACTTTCACGTTTTCGAGCTGGAGGGGATCATATTCCCCTGCTTCGAGAACAACGTTAGATTTGAAGTGGATGAGGCGTTCCACGCACGATATGCGCTGCACAAACAACTTTATTAGCACGCTAAAGTGGTCTCAGCGGATTAAAACTGCCTTGAGATACTATTACTAGCGAGCAAGCTTTAACTAGTAGATTTTCAAGCTGCGATTGATATGCTGGACAGCTAACAGCCAGATTGGTTCGATTTGTACGACGAAATTGACGATAACATGGTAGAAAACGTCCACAGAATGGTAAAAAGACTGCCAGCTGAAAATCAATCAATTGACATGCAAAACCTGAAAGCAGCAATACAAAGATACAAAACACACTCGCTCTACCCATCAGTATACCGAGCATACGTCAGCTCTGAATTCTTCTCCATGAACTCAACACAGCTAAGACAAAATATACTTGACCAAATTAACAAAGACGATGTATTTATAGCCGTTAAAGAAATTCACTTTGGAATGAAGGAACTCAACCCAAGCAACTACCTAGCCTTTAGACACCAAAACAAAGTCCAAATACCCAAACTAATGCTTTAAAGACTCAACCTAAATCCGGAAACCATATCATACAACAAGAATCTCATTAAAATCATCTAAACACCACTTAGCTCGTTGACTACTCCCAATATGTTCAGAGAATATGCTATATTTGTATACTGTAAAAAGGAGAAAAACACAGTTGATCGAAATGAGCTTAAATAATTAGCTTTGATGAGTAGGAAAGCTATTTCAAGTCAATTAAAGACACAAATAAACATATAGTTGAATGGAGACATAGAAGTCATGGAATAATATGTGTATGAATGAGAATCTAGATCAAATAATAGATTAAATAACTGTTACTTATATTAATTATCAACATTAATAATAATATATTTAATGTCCACTTCTAATCAATGAACTCCACATAATAAGCTCTTGAGTAATTTTGTAGCCCTTCTATTTCAGTATTGGAGACAACTTCAACCGCGTAAATTATTGATTACTCTCCAGAAACAATAGCACTTGGTTCGGATTTTGAAGTAGGTATATTCAGTTTAGATGGATAATTATTACAACGAGCGGAACCTCATAAATATTGCTCATTTTTCCTTCAATTAGAAACTTTAGGGGATTTTAAGATTCTATTCAGTTGTTCTACAGATCATTTTAACATAACAGTGCTCAAAATGAATAGTAATAAATAATATGAATTATTTTATAAAAATCCTTTATCAGCGCCTGCCACTAAAATTAATTAACATTATACAGCTTGTTGCGTCCATTCGGCAGATAAAATGACAATGGGAGACAGAATCAACATTACTTATAACATTACATTAGGCTTAGTTTGCATAGAATCTGATCGATCCCGTCCTTAGGGTTATGTAGAAACATATAAATTTACTTTATAGTAGTCATAAACATCTCCACAATAGTAATGCATGTTTCAATTTGTGAAACAGAGTTAATCAAGAGATGGACAAAGTTACTTAACATTTGTAAAACCATTTTTACAGGCTACTTTAGGCACTCAATAAACTGAAATATTAGGTATTGATTTAGAAAGAAAGTTATATTTGTAAGCAGATTAATATTCCAAAGTTTATGATTCAATGTATAACTTTTAACCCGACAGAGTTTTCCCAGTTAGATTCAATGCTTCATTTATTTAAAATTAAACATCTGTAACACCAGCAGATATAATATTTTTAATTAAAGACAGAATATTGCGAGCTGATTTACTTCTCGGTGGTGTTGATGGACCTAAAAAGAGTCTTGAAGTTTAATTTACTGAACCTATTGTTGATTTATTTGTTTGTAAATGTTACACTTTTTACGAAAAATAAAATAGTAGGTTTCCAAGCATTTTTGTTTTGACATCTGGTATTTATCAAGGAAAACCAGTAAGCAGACTATTTTAATTTGGATTAAATAATATGGGTAGTAACATTGACAGACTTGGTAGGAAACCTGATTCAAAATTAGAATCGAAAAAAGCATAGTAAATTTGTCAGAATTGTATAGTTTTCAATTGTGAAATGAGACGTGTTTGGTGTGTAAGTGGAGGTCAAACTAATTGCGAAATTGTTGTAGGAAAATGATTGTTCTTGTTTTATTATATTAAAATCTTAATTTTTCCACACCATACATATGTCTGAAATCACAATTAATCGAAATTCATATAAAATATATGAAAAAATTGGTACCGGAATGACAACAGGTTCTACTATTTCGCGGGCACGAGAGGCAACATCATTAGAATTTGTAGCATATAAACGAATATAAGTTAGAAATGATTAAACAAAGTAATCTGTTGCACATCAATGCAAATTTCTGAAATCTTTAGTGCATCCAAATATAGTTCGTTTAATAGACCAATCTATGGACGCAGCTTAATAAAACATTTACTTATTTTTTGAACTTTGTTAAGATTATTCTTTATAAAAACTAGTTTAAACAGATCGCCGTTTGCCTTTACCAACAGTACTAGCATTTGGAGAAGATATTCGTGATGCTTTAGGTTTTATACACTCAAAACAAGCCTTATTAAATGATCTACACGCTGGTTCTATTTTAATGTCTTCAAATGGTATTTTAAAATTGATTGAATTCGAATCTGCATGTTTGTTTAAATAGCAACCATTGGACTCAACTCGAATTTAAGCCTCTATTTAAAAATTTGGATATTTGCATCGTGCACCAGAAACGCTGGTTATAGGTGGTTTCTATTCAACAGTATCTGATTTATACGCATTTGGGCAATTGCTATATTATATGTGTTTTGGATTTTATGTTTTTGAATCATTATAATGTGATTCTCCTGAAGAATTTGCGACCAGAGTATTAAACGAAGGAGAAAATATTTTAGAATAACAGCTTCCGCCACCTAATTACGATGGTGACCTACCAAGAGAATTTTTAGAATTGCTCTGGAAACTTTTATAACCAATTCCATTTAAAAGAGCAACTTGGACTGATTTAAGTGAATCAACCTTATTTAAAAAGAGTGAATTAGTAATCAAAGAAAATTTGTAAAGTCAGTATTACGAATATATCAAAGAGTAAGCTAAAAACGGTTAATACGGGCAAAAGTATATAGAATAAAAAATTAACTTTGAGAAGTAAAATACAGATAAACCCCATTTCAAAAAGGGACAAACATAAGCTATTCCTACTAAAAACGAAGAAACAGTTGTTAATAAACAAAAATCTGATCTAAGCGGAATCGTTTAAAACACGCAAGATTATTACGATTAATAATAAGAATGCATATAGCCAACAAAAATTGATATTAATTAGTTGACTTGTGCATAATTGTAACAATATTAGAAAATTTCATTTGTTGAAGTAAAGCCTAAAACTGTAAGCCCAAACGTTCAACCTCAAAAGAGATGTACAATTGATTAAATATAAAAAATGAATAAAATAGATGATATAACATCAGCACTATAGTAAAATTTAGATATATTAAAGTCAAATCCTATCAAAATATTAGATGTATTAGCCGACAAAGTATAATTAGATCCTTCTGTAGCTTTGTCACTTCTAATTACATCAGCACAGTAAGAGTTAGCTGATAGTCTTCGTTAAAAAAGTAATTCTCTAAGCACATTATTAAACTAATTACAGCCAAAATGTTCGGTTGCTAATTTTGGCGCTAGATGTGACCTTATCTTATTGTCACTCAAACTTATCACAGATAATTAATCTTTATTGGATTTTAAGATGAATTATACACAAGATTTTCAATACTATATTGAATCTTTGGCTGTTTGGGTGAAAAATTCTCTAATATTAACGCAAAAGAAAGAAGAACTATCGTTGACTCTTGAGTTAGCATAGGTATTTTCTTAATTTTGTATTACTTTTGGTGTTCAATTCAAACAACAATTGAATATTAAAATTAATTCAATACTAACTGTAGGTTTAAACCTGTTTTTAAATCTATTTTAAGATTCGTTCCAAGCTTTAATAAGATAATTGGGCTTGTTTGAACCAATTAAAGAATTGGCAGTAACAATGAGTTAGGCATTTGCAGTACTTACTGATATCAAATTTTCAGGTAATTTAAATATTGACGAAATAATATTGGACCAGATTGATATATTAACAGTAAGCTACAGTTAAGAAGCTACTAACTGGCTTATAAGAGCGTTAGCGAATTTTTCAATCTTAGAGCAATTCTCAGCAATTAATATAGGGGCTGGAGTTGCATAAAGGCTGTAAACTCCAAGTAAAAAGTTCGATGCATTAGTTATGTAGAATAAACATATATTACTTCGTATTTAAAAGAATCATGATTTGCAAAGTGCATAAGCAACTGCCATTTTGGTAGCTGCTCTTATGATTTCTGATTAGTTTATGGATCCGATCATGAAAAATCCACTGAACGTGAAAAATCACAGAATTTATAGATATATAAAAGCAGATTTGGATCTCGTTTCAATAATAGATTTGTTAATTTAAGTTGCTGGGGATTTAAACGATTCTCTTTTGAATTAAATTTGCGGGCTGATGGTTTCTTCGATTTAGCACATTTTAGACGTTTGCATGTACAGTGCAAAATAGTTCTCTGTGTAGGGTTCGTACATAAACTTAAAGTATTATCAAAAATGCTAGGGTTGTATCGAGTTAACGGACATGTTTTACAAGTAAAATTTCCTTTACAAGCATATTTTCTATACAGTGAAGCAAATTTAGGCGTATGACCAGATACTTTTAGCGTTATCGAATACGATTTACGAAACCAAGCCGGAGGAGAAGAATACGTATTGGTCTGTTGCCTGTGCCGACTATTAGTAGTTTATAGATTCAATAGTGCAGGTTACGTGCAGGATAATGCAGACTCCGTGGGCTAAACCTCTGAGGAACAATTTGTATTACTAGAATTAGCAGAAGTTCAAGGGGTTGTGGTTTTCAGCGATGCAGCTGTTGAAGTGTCCGAATTTCAAGCAGCTTTCTGAGGACAAGGCCGAGAAATCGCAGATAATTGTGTAAATTGTGAGTAGTATTCGTTTGCAGGTTCCTCTTGCTTTGAAGTCTTCTTTTGAGAAGTACAAGGAAGCTGGTCCGTGTGGCGAGAACGTGTTTATTCAGCCGGATGTGTTCAGGCAGAGTGCGGACGCGTTCATTTGCGCGATTGACATCCCGAGCTCCGGTTTGATCAACGGCGAGTCCTTCACGCTTTAAAATTGCAAGGAGCACTTGGACACGCTTTAGCAAGCGATTCAGCGCCTTCTGACCTCGAAATCCATGTTCTACTGCCTCTTTGGCGTTTCCGACACCCCCTTCGACCTCCTGGTGCTCGGCTTCAAGCTAATCGCCGACAAGCTCCCCTCGGACACTATAACCGATTTTCTCCAGTTCACTTTACAGTTTGTGAACGTGAAAACGAGCCCGTTCAAGAAATCCGCCTACGATTCACTCGAGTCCTTCATCAAACTGGACCCGTAGCTGATGATAAAACTGGGCGAGATGTTCAGGAACGCGGTTACCGAGCTTGACATTTCGCACCGGTTCGTACGCGGGTATTTACAGTAGTTCAAAAATGGGCTTTAATTGAAGATTTAGGGACAACAGACGTTTTTGAGCCAGAAGGAGGTGCGGAAAACGATTTCGGATACCTGCTGGACGATTGGGGGCGTTGTTGACGACATATGCGCGCAAATAGGGCAATATTTAATGAATCCCTCACTGGGCATGCAGGAGTACTGCGTGGTTAACCTTGAAGTGGTGCTGAACTATCTGTAATTGTACCTGTACTCGGAGAAAATACTGGAGATAAACAGCGTGCAGGCGATCGTTGAAGGATTCGCACAAAACATCGGAAAATGCACCGAAAAAATACAACAACTCGCTCTAGACGTTGTTCTGCAATGCGCAGACTACTTCGCAAAACAAAAATGGGACAAATTCGAACAAATCAAAGCCACCATCACAAAATACTACAAAGACAGCGCACAAATACAAAGAATCGAACAAGCTATCTCAGGCGTCGGATGCATCAAATTCCCGTCAGAATGGGTCGAGTGATCATTAATAATCAATCAAAACTCAGTCATTCAGCATTACAGCAGACCTCTGGGCATTATCTTGTAATATACTTTTATTTACTTATGTACTCCAAGTCATTTGCAAATACTATGCTTCCATGCCCTAATAAGTTAACAGCAAAGTTCTTAGTGGTCTTATCACTAATAATTTCAATCACCGCATCAACTTCTTCAAGGGCGCCGCAGGGGATTCTATGCTTGGTAAAAGGAGCACCTTCTATGTACACATGACTATGAATTGTGTATGCCACATTAACATAATAATTGTACAACTACACCAAAGTTGGAGAATCAACTGAAGGTTTATGTTCCCCATAATAACAAACGCAATCAGTCACATTTGCATCTATGGCGACAAAACCTTCTTTCCCAATTAATCTTTTGTCAACATTTCTTCTTGTAACATAAATAAAATTATCTTACTTAAATGATGGAAAGCCATTTTCACAACGGAATGACAAATTTCCTAAGAATCGAGATGTATTTTCAGGATGTATAATATTATGAAATATCTCCGCATAATGCTTGGCAATATTAAAAAATTCTTCGTTATTAGGAATTTCTTTGGCCTCTCCTATTTACCTACTTCCCATTCTGGAATATGATAACAACTATAATATTCTCGTGGCAATCGTTGATGATACTTTTGATATTTCAGTTTCTTCTAGACAGTACGCATTATTTAATGGGTCAATTATGGTACCTGCTATTTATCCACTTGTATTTTTAGTAAATACTAACTCCAGATTAGATTTAGTAGCCAACATTCTTGAAATTAATTGCATATAATAATATATTTGTTTTCTAAGTTGTTTTTTGATGTTACTAAAATAATATTTTAATTTTGAGTTTTTATTTTATCAACCATTTTATCATCAAATGTGTTTGGAACATTTGCCATCCAAATTACTACACTAAATTCTTGTAATTATTTAAAATATAATATTAACTCTTCTTTAGTACCTCCATTCTAAAATTTAATATCAAAATTTCCTAATGATTTTAATGTGGTATAAAATTTATTTATATACCCTGATTCTCTTATATCGTCGCACCAATTTCCACCTAACAATAGTAACTTAGGTAAACTCATTGTTTATATAATACGGAGTGGTAGATTTTTTAAACACCATATTAATATTATTATTAAAAATTTATTATATATAATTATAACGGTGTTTATGATGAATGTCATAACGATGACTATGAAGAAGCACACTCAAAGAGTGTTTACATGAAATAGATAATGAGATACCTTCCTAATGCTCAGTAATATCACGTTGTAACTTGCTGTAATAAAATTAAAAATTAAGTTATGTTCACTTTCTATTAATACTAACACCTCTTACTCTTTAAGCAAAATTCATTGAGTTTAGTGTTTCCTGATAACATCCAGCATCTTCGTTTAAACACACTACCATCACTACTTTATTATTACCTTGGAAATACTCTTGCAATACTTTAGTAAGTGTTGAGTCTCGATAATTTACGTGTCCACCAGATTTAATGTTAATAAAAACATTGCTCAAACAACTGAGACTTTTATTGATAAATATACTTTCTTCTTTTCGCTTTTCATCAACATTTGCGTTTTAAATTTGTTCAGAACCTGCTAAATCTACAATAGTTAAACTTCCTTTAAGCGTTTAACCTTTAATGATTTACTCAACATGAATTTAGAATATAGCATGTGATCTTGAGCTTGTATCATTAAGAACAGTTGCTGATGTTTTTCTTCTTTGTTGTGACACATCTACTAAATCCATAGCTTCTTCGATGTTGTGAATACGAACTTGATTCAATCCTTAAAGTTTAACAGTTTCACCAATGATCTAAACTTTGCAAGAAGGTGCTTCAAAAGGTTTTCTTTCAACGGCTGATTGTTTCAAATTCTCACAGGTTTGATCGGCTAATAAATCAAATACTTTATCGTTGTATATTTCGAAGAATTATACCCAGATTTCTACTTAATTTTGAATTGCTTCAACCTTGCTGAAAATATACTCTAATGCTCTTGGCATAACGCCAGGGGCTTCTGGATTACCGTATTGTGTGTATGTTTTACCGGATCCAGATTGCCCGTAAGCAAAAATGAGTGTTTTGTATCCGTCGAATATTTGTCCCACTAGTGGTGAAAATTCGTCAAAGATATCGTTTTGATTTTCTTTTGTGTTGAATACGCGGTCGAATTCTGTTTGTACTTCTTTATTTGCGTCTCTTCCGTCAACTCCTCGTTGGTTTTGTGTTTGGTAGTTCATTTATTTTCTGTAATTGAATGAGTCTGGGAATTGGAATTGTATTTTATCTCGTTGTGTGGGGCGTACTCTGACGCAGACGCGTATTTTCCCTTTGAGATCTTGTATTTGGTACTCTAGTTTCTTGATGAGTTCGAAATCTTCTGATATTTAACTTGATTTTTGTGATAACAGGTTATTCAGCTCGTTTATTTAACTTTACAGTTACTAAATTTGTTATTGGTAGTTAAAATCTTGCTGTTGTTAGCTTTGAATGAATTACGTGTGTTGGTATTCCTTTTCGTTTATTACTTTTTGCAATTCGTTTATTTACCTTATTTGATCTTGGATTTGGTTTTTTAGTTCGGCTTGGTTCTTTTGTGCTTCAATTTATTGGTTCTTCAAATCGTTTATGAAGCCCTGTGATTCGTTAAATGCTTGCATTTGCTTTTGAAGCTCTTGCAGATTTTATTCCTTAGCTTGTAGTTGCTCAGATTTTTCTAAATCCGCTTTCCTCAGCATCTCAATTGACTTCTCCAATATTAAAGACTTCTTGGCGTACTCGGATGTTGGCTGCGCATTCAACTGTTCTTTCAACTTCTTGATCTCGTCCAGCATTATTTCTCTCTCCTGTGAATAACTCGTGAGCTGGTTCTTCATACTCTCCATCGCCTTCATCGTTTTCCGGTCCTCATTTTGCTGCACTATGTCCAAACTCGCTGCACAAAGCTGGTCCTAATCCTGCAAATACAACTCGTTCATTTTAGATTTAAATTTGGATTCCAGGTTTTACTACTTATTGGAATTGTTAACTTTGGTTAGAGTCTTCTTATTTTACGGAGATTTAGCCACTTTAGGATCATCGTTCAGTCTTTTAACCGTTGGTGTTAAATGATTTTTTACAAATTACATACAAAAATTAAAGTGAAAAATAATAATAACTTAATGAAAAATTAACAAATTATGATGAATATGAGTATTAATAACATCAACTAATTTCAATTATTGTAAAAATACTTTCATAACACGTACATACATATACGTATAATTACTAAAATAGAAAAATGAACTCACTTACAAGTTCTTGGAACATATGTTGTTTATAATTCGCCTGAAACATTGTTAAAATACATTGCTGCAGGATGATTATTATTTATTGGTTATTAAACACTCATCGTTTATTATAATGGTTGAACAATTGTTGGCTATGCGGGCACATTTATACTAGGGATCGTTGGCATAGAAGGCATAGAAGGCATTGATGGTTAAGTAAGTTGTTGTTGAACCATTGGTTATTAAACGCTCTATTGCTGTTAAATAACTTTTTACTGAGGTATCTGATATTGTTATTATTAGACAGGCAGCTAATATTGTTGTGGTTGGGGAATTTAATATTATTAGGAATAGTGTTGCTATTATTAATACACTTGTGGTTATTGTTGTAATGGCTGCATCATAAATTGTTGTTATTACATGTGTTAAGGTGGAAGCTGCGGCATTGCTTAATTGTTAGGCATTTATGGCATTCCTCCATAATTTTATTATAATGGAATTTACTATGGTAATCCATATTACATTTACTGCATTGGTTATTGTTATTAAATTGGAGTAAATTAGACACCGAATGGTGGTTGCATAGGATTATTGATAGGTTGATTATTGTAGTTATACATCGTTGAAGTGGAGATTATGAAGTTATTGATTCAATTTTATATTATTCAATTAATTCTGTGAATAATTTTCAGTTCTATTATTGTGATAATTTAAGATAACAATGGCAATATAATATTCATTAATATTCTATATAAAATATTAGCACAGTTATAGTGCCTTTATTTTATAGATTAAGCTGTTTGATAAATATGTATGACATTTTATTATAAATATTTTAACTTGATAATTAATATTGCAAGAATGTTGTGAAATTAGAAACAGGAATCATTATATTGTATATCTCACTCATAAGCAAGTTCTTGGTTTATAGGAAGTTTCTGCTGCAACGTTTGCTTGATAAGCAGCAGATGGATGATTCGAAGCTGGCTGTTATTGAGCTGGCTGTTACTAGTACTATTGTTGCATTGGAGCTTGTTGTGGGTATCCTGGTTAACCATATGCTTTTTGTTATTATGGCATCTAATATTATTATTGTGGTGGTTAATATTATTATGGTTACTAATATGGCATTTGTTGTTGCATCTACATTCCTGGCATTTGTTACTATGGCATTCCTGGCATCTATTATTACATTCCTGGAATTGTTGGTTGTTACATTTATTGTGGCATACCTGGCATTGATGGAGCCATTCCTGGTTATTGTATACCTGGCATTTGTTGTTGCATACCTGGCATACTTGGCATACCTGGGATTTGTGGTTATTACATTCCTGGCATGCCTGGCATTCCTGGTTGTTACATTTGCATTCCTGGTAGTTAGCCCATTTAATTAGCGAAACCACCTAAAGCACCAAATCCACCCATTCCTGGAAGCTACATTCCTGGCATTCCTTGCATACCACCAAACATACCTGGCATTTATGGTTATTACATACCCGGCATTCCTGGCATTCCTTATTATTGCATTCCGGGCATACCTGGTTGTTGCATACCTGGCATTCCGCCGTACATTCCTTGTTGATTATACATTATTAGATGAGGTGTGGTGTGGGTGTAGAATGATAATATTACACATTTATCACTAATAGCGCATATCTTCCGTTATCTATTTAATCTTTGAAATAAAACTGAACTGAAAGAAAACATGCATTTAACACGAACATGGCTGTAATATCCTATTTGCAACATTCTTGTAATATTAATACATTTATAGATAACTTATGATAATCATTAACTTTTAACAAATAACATTTGCTATTATTTTCCAAAATTGCTGTCTATTATCTATTACTATGATTGATAGTTGAACCCACTGCGTATAGTATAATTTTCAGTTTAATTTTGCATATTTTAACTCCAACTTTTCTTTTGAATTGAGCCTTAGTACTGATGATAAGGTTACAGTTAAGTGAGTCATTTCATTTTAACTTACAAAGTATAGACGTAATTTACGGTGTGATGTCTTCTATTTAACTCCAAAAAACAAAATAAAAATAGTCATTTGATTGACTTGTAAAATGAATTCACTTTTAACTCAATAATTTTCAAATAACTCTCACTCGAATCTTTCGAGCACCTGTGCTCTCTTTTTCGCGTGCATGTTCAGTATAATCGCGGGTGCCTTCGGGATGTCCTGGTGACTGTAAAACGTGATTTCCGTTTTGTTTTCCTTTTCCTCCAAGAAGAAGACGTTAATCGCCTTCGTGCGGTCCGTTTTCGCTTTAATCTCCTCCAATTCGCACCATTTCTGAACCAAAACGGTTTATTTCCCTTCGTTTTGAACCGAAAAGGTTAAAAGTTGCTCGGAAGTGCCCATTTTCCCCTCCATCTGAGCGACGAAAACGAAGTCATCTCCAAAGGGGTACTTTATCAAACTGGTAACCTTGAACGGAGCAGAATTTTATAGTAAAAACGGATTCTCCCTCAGATTTGAGATAATTTCGGATATTTTGAGATTGGAGGTCGTTTTAGCGACTATTCCAGCGAAAGAGGAGAAATCAACGTCGAATTTGGCAACAGAAGTGGTCTTGGACTCGCTGGAGAACTTACCAGGCTTCACAGTCTTGCAAAACGCTACGGTTTCAGCGTGGGCGGTCTGAATCATAGACTTAATTTACTATTCACGTTCGGGAGAAAAATTCATATAGAAGTGGAAAAGAGGATGACACAAACTGACGTAAAAGCTACTAAAAGAGCGCATTCTGAAAATAGTAAGTAGGTAATGGTCAACTGGTGTACTAAAATTAGGTCAAGTACAGCGTATTCGTAGATTATTGCCGCCATATTGTCTAATAATCCTTTTAATATCATAAAAATAGATTATAATCATATTTCTATCATAATTTTACGTTTCAATTTGAATAAATAAAAGAAAATAGTACTTTTGAATTTATAACAATGAACAGAATAAAGAAGTGACTCACTCACCAGCATTATTCAGCGAAATAATGTTGTATTATTTAAAAGATATTATAATATCCACAGAATTAAAATTATTAATATTATTAAATCAAAAACTACAAATTGATCTTTTTTATAAGTCTTTTATGTATAATATGACTATCCAGTCCAATTTTTCCACTGATAGATATCTGAAAACATTTGATTTGTATTTACATATTAAAATTTTAAATTATTTGCAGAAACTAATGTGGAACTTAAGTATTAATTTAAATCTGAAATGTATTGAAAACATAAAGGTAATGCATGATTCTTTAAAAAATCATTTATGTTTCCTTTAATAAAGAGAATTTTGTATATACCAGTTCCGTCTAACTAAGTAATGTTAAATTCATAAATACCTTGTTTTATATTCATAGTTTCCGTTATATTTCGCATTTAATTCTGAATGCAATATCTTCCTCCTTCTAATCTGTATGATAGTTATACTAAACCTTGCGAAAACAATATACTTGTTAGTAACTTGCTTCTTTTTTATGGTTGACAAATTGTTGATTCAATCATGTTTTGTTGATTAACTATATATTTTGGCTAAATAACAGAATATTACTTTGGGTAGGCAATAAACATTGTAAATTAATTTATATATATTGTTTATTACTAATCATTAAACATAAAGTTCAAATCAATAACTGAACGAGGTTTCAACATATCAATATATACTTTTGATTTAGAACTTGTTATTCTATGTTATTACCAATAAGGAATATCATTAATAAATTTAGAGTAACTTAAAACATAATTCTGTTAAATCGGATTGTACAATAAATTAACATTGTTATAAAAATTGTAATGGCTAACACAATTCGACTCTTGGTTTATTTACTAATTTGAAGGCATAAGTTAAACTTAAGTATTTATATAATGTTCGTATTATGTTACTTTTGTGTTTATTAATTAGATAGTTGGCTGAGTATCAAATAGTTTAGTACAAACATATATCATACTATACTATATATATGCACATTATTATGGTTTATTGGGCTAAATCGTATGCATTATTGCATGTAATAATCTAGTTAATTTTAAATACAATGATATTTTATCGGTAACCTCAAATATCAAATTATCCTCCAACGAAATATTTTATTATTATAACAATTATGATACTTACAATTTACCGATTTAATCAATGTATTTTGTATTATAAATACTATTTTTGGGAATTTAATAATAAATATTTTCAATTTATTAATAAAAATTAAATAAGCTAAGTGGAACTTTAATATTTATTGAATTATCATAAACATCTAAACAATAACTTAGTCCGAAACGTTATTTGAAGAAGGTACAATTATCAAAATTCATTATTTCCGAATTCGTAATATTAATATCATAAAGTAATTTAAACATATTATTTGCAACATCATCAAAATACTATTCTCCAATGATAGCCAATACTTATCTATTTAAACTTTTACTTGTACTTTCAAACATTTTTCCATGTTAATTTACAAACTTAAATTATTATAAATATTTAGTATTATTATTAAATACTAAAGTGTCTATCATTAATGCATCTTAATAATTACTGTAATAAATCTGGTAGTTAGATTATTTTAAAATATTTTCAACAGTCATATTGTTCACAATTGCTTATTATACCTTTGTTTTTCGCATAACATATGAATTTAAAATTATACCCTCAGATATCAATAATCCTAGTTTATTTATTTTAATTTATTAGTCCACTAATGAAACTAATGGTCTAAACCCATTTTAATTTACATTTGATAGTCTGTTTAAATATAATTTTTGTTGAACATCAGAAAGTAAAGTATGATTTGTTATCATGAAACAGTTTTGATGGATAGAATCATGATTATATGTTTGAGATTCTTCCCACTACACATGTTATCGTGCAGATATTGATATTAGCCCCTATAACTCATCTTTAATAAAAAATGCTTTCACAAAATGCATTGATAGTTAATGCCCAAATGTTTCTGATGTTGTAATTAGATTTGTAGAAATATTTGAGGGTTTATATAACTTGTTAGAACTCTGTTTATTTCTATTTTAAAATAATCATTAACTTATTTTAAACTTTTAAAAGAAAAACTTAACTAATTTAATTCAATAAGAGTAGCATTTAAACTTTGAAGATTTATATTTAAATGTATTTGTTGTTTTTCTTATTATTTTTTTAAGTTATTAATATTTTCTAATAGCTTTTTGTTTTATATTTTTGTCTAATTATATTTTTATTGTTTAATATATTTTGGACTAATTAGAACAAACTATACATTATTGAATTTAGTATAATGCAACAATCCTTCGATTCCTTTAGATATAAGAAATGAAAGTGTTATATTTGTTGTACTTGCATACACTTAATTGTAAACGTAATATAATTATTCAAAATTTTAGGAACTAGAAATTTATATAGTATCAAGAAGTTATTCTAGTTATATGTAATCAGAATTGTCATTAAATATTTCATTTATATTACTGCCTATTGTATAAATGTGAATACTTGTGTTCATAGTAACCATATTAACAATATCAACAATAATTACTTTTGCTAATTACAAATCATACTAATCTACGTTTAAATCTAAAAATATATCAACTTAATTCATACGATTATAAACAAATCTGCCCAAAGTCTAACGGGCATCATATTATTACTGTTACTAATTGTATGGATAAATATATGTATTCAAATTTTTATCAATTAGTGTTATTTCATCATAAATTAGAATATTATCGTTATCATTTTGTTAAATTGGTTTTACATGATTAAATAGTTGATTACATACATAGCATTATACTTATTCATCTATTTCTAAGGTAGATGCAAAGTCATTATTGTAAGTTTGCATAATTTTACTAGTATTAACAATTTAGTTATATTATTAGTCATAAACTTAAGTTGTATTCAGTGATGGAGTTCTAGAATCTACATATTCTGATATTCTGATTAAATCGCTAAAATTTAACTAATCGAATGCTGTAAAATTCATTCTAGTGTTGAGATAGTCTCTTGAGCGTTATTATTGCTCAATAGCATCAGATGTTTTTATTTATATTGTTTATTCTGACAAATCATCAAAAATTTATGTCAAATATGACTGAGAAGTATTTTGCAATTAAATATCTTATATAATTTAGTCGTCTAAACTAACCATGGCGCACATCAATGTTGTGAATATAAACATATTGATATATGGGTGTGGAAAATATAAACACATGACACAATACTTTGATTTAATAATAAACGTTTATATTGAACTAAACACTCATATTGCTCCAACATCTTCTAAAAACTGATTGTATTTCATTTCTGCTTTGGGTCCTCCATCGCAGTTGTAAGACTCGCTCCACCATACTCCGGTTTGCTTCAAGCTGTTTGGGAGTTCGTATATTTCGTCTGAGTACGGTTTTTTAACTTTTGATACTGGTCTTTCGTATTTGTTTATTTCTTTGATTATTTTAACGGGTACGTTAGGCGAGTATGTCTGTGGGCATATTTGATTGTTGTCATCTTATTTCAACTGTCTCCTCCTAGGTGACTGGTACCGCTCGTTTTTGTAGATTTAAACTGGGATTTTGGTTGCGTTAACTTTCTTCCATGTTTCAGTTGCGTTTTGCTTGAACTCAGTTTGAACTTTATTTTGTTGGTACGTTTGTTGAATTTATTTTAATCGTTGTGTTTGTTTTTCAATTGTGTTTTCTCTATCAAGTAGAAAGTTGTGGAGATTCTGCGTTGCAATCGCGTTTGGGGAGGTGGATTTAAATTGAGAGGCCTGGTTAAATTTACGCTGGGGCGACAGATCAGGGATTTACTGTTAAAGGGTGGTTTGCACAGTTTGCTTCTGGTACTTTATGTTGTAGTAATTTGGAGCTGGATTATCAGCACCAGCGAGGAGGAATTTATCAAGCGCGGACATACTTATTTGCTTTTTTGGAGGACTTTTTGGTTAGTTCGGGAGTTTGAGAGATTATTAGGAGGCTGGAGGAGAGGATGGCTTGGACATGAAAGAAAATGGCTCCACATGCGTTGTAGGTACGGCGGATTTTATGCGAGGTGCCCTTGATTTGTACTCAATCTGCTAACGCTTCAATTAGTACGCACGCAGCTACTCAGATTTGAATTTTGGCTAAACTGGCCTCATTGAAGTGTGATAATTAAATATTGCATAATTTAGCGGAATATAGCATATTGTTAGGAATTTTGTTTAGAATGTTTGCAACTATTTTTAGTAATACTGTGGTATGTATTTTGTAAACAGCAACATAGAATATCACTCGGAGTCATGCTTTTTGTGCTTTTTCTCCTTCTTTTCCTCTTTCTCCTCCTTGTCCTTCTTATCCTTTTTCTCTTTCTTCTCTTCTTTTTCCTCCTTATCCTTCTTTTCTTTCTTTTCTTCTTTATCTTTCTTTTCTTTCTTCTCCTCCTTCTCTTCTTTGTCTTTCTTCTCTTTCTTTTCCTCTTTGTCTTTCTTTTCCTTCTTCTCTTCTTTTTCTTCTTTGTCCTTCTTTTCTTTCTTTTCTTCCTTATCCTTTTTCTCTTTCTTCTCTTCGGATTTCTTCTCTTCTTTCTCCTCAGATTTCTTTTCTTCCTTCTTTTCCTTCTTCTCCTTCTTTTCTTCAGACTTCTTTTCAGCAACATTTTCAACAACGACGCCCTTCTTGACAACTTCAACCTTTTCGGCTTCCTTCATTTCCTGGACATTGACCTTGTATGCAGTGAGCTTGTCAACTTTTTGAAGCTTAGCAGTTTGCTTGCTTTTCTCCAATTGGCATCTTTGGATACGAACTTCGCTTATATCAGCTAATTCACCTTCATGGAGAGCGTCATATCTGACACAGATGGCAGCGTTCTGAGCAATCTTTCTGGCAACTTTACCTTTGTCCTTGACGGAAGCATCAGTAACCATTTCGCAATTGTACAAGAAACCATATTTTGGAGTCTTGGCCTTTGCCTTCAAAGCTTTGAATAAAGTGGCTTCAGCACCAAGGATTTAAATGGTAGAAGCTGGAGCCTTTGCTAACTTCAAGAGAGAGCCGGCTTTAGCAAGAAGTTTAGCACCAACGATTGGACCAACAACTCTGGTATAGTTTGGAGCAATCTTGAACATTCTTTCAGTGATATACTTTTCCATTTTGTCACTGGTTTCATACAAGTCCATAATTTCAGAAGCAAGAGCTCTGATACGAGTAGCATCATCAGAGGTGATTTCAGTACCAACAGAGTGCATAGATAATTGAACAAGTTTTTCAACTTCAGCCTTAGGCAAGAATTCAAGCATCTTAAGTGTTTCTGGGTTAAGTAATGAGTTTTTATCACCACCAACGATAGCCATAACCTTGCAGTACATCTTGTGATCAGTAACAACTTTAGAGCATTCTGGGAAGCTCCAAACAGCCCATTCCATGAGACGCATAACATAGTTGTTGATTTCTTTTTCGGATTCGTCAAGTAAGTTGACTGATTGTAAGATCATGGAATCGATAGATTCAGAGTTGAACTGAATTTGATATCTTGAAAAGTTGTGAGCAAGGGAAGCTTGATATTGCTTTTCCTTTTCTTGGTTAAGCTTTGGGATGAGCTTGAACAAGTTCTTTTGGATTTCACGGTGGACTTGTAAAGCTAAGTCGTTGCAAACTGTTTTGATTTCGAATTTGTCCTTGAGGGCTTGAGCTAAGTGAGCATCAGCGACACCAAGGGTTTCGGATTTCAAAGTCTTCATGTAGTTGGACTTCATGAACTCTTGCATAACAGTGGTAAGTTCGCCAGTAAGAACGGATTTTTGTTGTTCGAAGGCTTGTTGGATGGTCTCGTATGGGTGGAAGGTAACGAGAGTTGATGGAGCGTTCTGTTCGCACTTGAACAAGCTCAGACCAGTTGCAGTTTCATATAAGTAATACATTAAACGGTGTGGAATAATGTGAAAAATAAATGAGTGCGTAATATTAAATAAATGTAAATTATTTGAATTATTTTTGATTACATTAACGAAATATCATTTAAACAGACAAATGTATAGTCTTTCATTCATTATTGTTATTATAATATGGATTAAGGATTATGAATTACGTATGTTATAGTACAATTTCATTCAATATCGAATGTGAGTTCTTCCACGTCGTATTGGCGTTTGATGGATTTGAAGCAGCTGTTGTTTACCTCTGCCGACTGTAGTATGTTGCTCACCATGCCCTGGAGTGGTGTTTATTTCAGCAGGTGCTTGTACCTGTTGTCCGAGTAGCATTTGTAGTACTGTTGCGTTCCCTTCCTGGTTGGGGTTGAGAACTGTTACTACTATTGAGGTTTTGGAATGGACTTTCGGTTGAAGGAGCCGTTTTTAAACTAAAATTCTGGAACGGTGACGTCAATTTCGTTGTAGACCGGAACTTCAATTGGAACCTTTCTCGGAAGGTAGTACTCCTCCAGTTTGCGCGTGTGCTTCACGGCCGGGAGTGAGATGGACCTCTTATTATAAGTTGGTTGGCTCCTGCTCTGCTGGATGATCACTATGTCCTTTTCGGACACTTTCACAATTTATGGAGGCTTCCTGAGCGCAGTTTGCATTATGTTGAGCTATGTAGCGTTTCCAGACTTAATCGAGTCCTCCATGTGCTCCTTTATGTCAATCCTATTCGACCTGGCGAACTCCTCGTCCAATTTCTCCTGCTGGTTCTGATCCTTGATGTTTTCATGGTACTAGTTCAAACTGCCAAGTAAGTTCTACTGTTATCGCAGAAATCTCTCCTCGTGCTTGGTAACGTACACTTTGTGGTTGGATATCTCAATATTCGAAAACTTTTTTATCATCAGCTGTGGTGTGAAAAGAACTTTAATATTGATAAAATATAATCACTGGTAGTTACTACGTGAAAATTTAAGAATATCTTCTGTTAAAAGATCGATTATATTTTTCTATGTTGCTGCCTCTTACACATCGTTCTCAGTGATGAAAACTTGCTTGAACTTCAGCGGTGAGTGGAATTTTCCCCGTCTAAAACTGTATTGTGTCTCCTCAGGCCGGATCGGAGTTTGCTATGGATTTATGTAGTTAGGCTCAGGTACATTCAAATTCACCCGTTTAGATATTTAATACTTTATCCGAGCACTTTTAGACGGAGCGGGTTGTGATTGCGGTTTGTTTTTCATGTGATGAACGTGACTTGGTGATTTCATTGCTATAAATTCCTTCTTAGGCTAAATTTAGAATATTTATGGATTTGACACATCTAACGGACGTAAATGGGGTAATGTCAGCATGCGTTTAACAAACGCAACATCAGAATCAAGTGTAAAATCTTCTCTGTCCAATAAATTTTACATTTGAAGTTTAGAAACGCCAATGTTGGCACCATGTTCCTCTATAGTATCTATCGTGACAAATTTTTAAGCTTTGCCCGTTTCCTTTTTCAAATTATCTATGAATTTTGCAGACTGTTTTAAGAAAAACAACTCGCGCTTGGTTGCGAACACAGGACTAACGTTTTACGGAACTGGAATATTTCGAACGTTGTTGAATCTTTCGATTACAAAGTTCTTTTTCATAAATTGCGGAATGGAAACATATATTGAAAATATACTAGTTAATATATAAATATTAGATTTATATGATGTTTAATGTATTTTACTGAAAAGAAAACCTGTTTTAAGTTACTTTTAGCACTTATTAAACAAAATTTGAAACAAAAACAAAACTCTCAAAACAAATTTGTTGCTCTTATTATTCTTATAAATTCTTCTTCTGAAATTAGGCCGTCTTAATCTCTGTCAGCTTCATCTATCATTTCTTAAATTTCCTCGTCTGACAGTTTTTCGTTCAATTCTGTTGCAACCCGTTTAATGTTTTTAAATGATATTTTCCCAGTGTGATCATCGTCAAATAGCTTGAAAGACTTTAGGATATCCTCTCTTGAATCTTTTTCACCCATTTTTGTTGTTATTATTCTAATGAAATCGTTTAGATCTATTAATCCCGTATTTGCCGAGTCAACTTCTTATATAAATTTTTTGAGTTCTTCACGAGTTGGTTCAAATCCTAGCGCTCGCATTGCGACTTTAATTTCTTTAGATGGTACTTTACCTGTTCCGTCGGAATCAAATAGATCAAAGGCCTCTCGCAGATCTCGTTTTTATTATTCTGACAAGTCTGGTTCTTGGCGCTTCTTCATAGTTGGGTGTGGGAAACATAAATTTATTGCTCAATTACTTATTAAAATGATTTTCATACCATATAAATTTCTTTCTGACTTTTATTATAAAAGTTTCAATTAATTTTGCTACATATCAAGTGTGGTCAGCTCAAATAGGGTTTTATGAGCTTGCATTCCTTGAATTTAATGTTGATATTAGTAAATTGTTAAATAATGCAAAACTATCAAAATTATTGGAAGCGCTTCTGTACGATGAAAAATCACTATTCTTTGATATCTTTTTCCCATTTATCTATTTCAGCATTTAATAGTTCCACATAGTTTTTCTTTTTGCATTCAAATATTTAACTCTGTTTACAAATTGCAATTTAATTTTCAGGGCCGTGAAATCTACCCACAAAAGGGTGTTTTAGTGCCTCTTCGGCTGTTATTCTCTCGTTTGGATTGAAACGCAACAGTTTTTCCAGTAAATCCGCTGCGTTCTCATCATTTATCAACTCTTTTAAATTCTTACGTTTCACGTTTTAAATTGAGTTAATCATTGAGGATGCAAAGGGTGTATTAATTGAGTTGATATCCTCAAGAGTTGGTGCAGTTACCTCGAGAATCCTTTCAAGCTAACTCATAGTTGAGGTCCCCGGAAATAGTGGTTTACCGAGCAATAACTCACCAAGAATACACCCAACTGCCCACATATCCTCGGATTTTGTAGATTTTGTGGAGCCTAAAAGTATCTCAGGTGCAGTATACCACCTAGTTGCAATGCGATCAGAAAGAACCGGCTCAATGTTCTCGCACTCACTAAGTTAATGCACAAATCCAAATTATTGCAGCTTCAAAGTGCTGTTGGCATCAATTAAACAATTTTGTGGATTAATTGCACGATGAACAAGATTATTAGAATGAAGGAATTACACTGACTTCAAAAGTTAGTATATTATTTATTTTTTGTGTACATCCTAGAGAATATTTGCCCTTATTACCTATTGCAAATCAGTCTCCATAAACTCGAAAACTAAATATATATCGCTATCATTCTCAGCACGCAGCACGTTAGACAATCTAATCACATTATCATGGTTTAACTCTTATAAAAATAGAATTTCTCTAAAACAATGCTCCGCTGTCGATTCATTATTTAAGGCGTACTAAATCCTTTTAATTAATATATAACGGTTGTATTTTTTGTCAACCGCTTTATAATATAAATTTGTCCCTAATTATATTTCTTAAACTGTATCAAACCTATTTATCAAACACATATCAGATTTATTTATTGATGATATATTAGTGGAGTGGAACTATATTTACTTTATATATATGATAATTACATGTATAATATTTTGTAATTAAAGTGAAGAAATTCTAGAACTTCTACTATTTTTTCACTCGCTCATTTTCTCACTCATGTTACAATAATATTGATTTTATTATTTACTTTCGATGAGTTTATTTCAAATAATATTTAAAATTATTAGTTGAATATACTGTAGCAAATTTAAGTGCACTGTATCTTCGTTTGCTGTATCTTATCTAATCTGCTCTTATCTTAAATTAAATATTTTTATAATGTAATCTATGATATATTACATATTAGCTAAATTTATATTCACTTCATTTATGGGTTAATGTGTAAGTGAGGTAATACCAAGTTATAAAGAAAAGCAATAACCTTTTGATTAATATTCAACTAAACATAGTATTAAACAAAATCAATAAATGTAAGATCCTACGAATAAGATGCATCTGTTTACAGATAAATATAAAACTTTTGACGAACTGAATTCGAGTATGCGTAATGTTGGAATAGAGTCAATTCAATGTGTCATCAGTTTTGATTTCTCAGGTTCTAATGGAGATCTTCATTCAACACAGACAGTAAACCCATATATGCGTGTCATATAAATTCTTTAACCTGTGGTTGAAAAATTCGATGATGATGGTTAAATCAATGCGTATCGTTTTGGATGTTCAGAATCTTCTGATAAAAATATTGTTCCTCTTTATGGTAATTCTGATGTTTACAAGGGTTTCGATGCCCTTATGGAATCTTACAAAGCAGCAGCAAATTCAGTAGAACAATCTGGACCGACAAGATTTACTCATACAATCTAAAAATGTATTGAGTTAGAGCAGTCATTTGGTGGGAAATAGCTTATTGTTTGCGTTTTGATAACTGACGGAGGCATATCAAATGAAAAGTTGGACAAATATTGGATAGAAGAAGCTTCAAAGTACCCAATTAGTTTTGTAGGAATTGGAGTTGGTCCTGGTCCGTTTGGCATTCTTGAAAAATTTGACGATAAACTGAAAGGAAAATTCGATAACTTTTAATTTGTGAATTTTTCTGAGATAGAAGAAGTTGCAAAGAAACACGAAAGGCCAGATCTTGTTCTTGCATGTTCAGTTTTCAACGAACTCCCAGAATAGTTCCAAGAAATGAAGAGATTAGGATATTTATGAGAATATTTCCCTATTAAATGTCATAACTTATGTTAGATTTGAAGTTCTAAGTTAGAACTATAAACTACTTCTTAGTTAGCTGCAAACTACTTAGAAATTTTATGTAATTTTACATTTTGAAATAATTATTTCTTTAATATAAAAATAAAGTTATATAACTATTTATTAGCATTTGTAAAATATTAACCACTCCGAATGTCAGACTCCGAATCGGAAGATATGTTCACAAAATATCGTATGTTAAATAATAATATCAAATAACACTAACGCATTAGTAAAAAATCATTAGGATAAGTAAAATTAGCTGGATGAATTCTTAGCTTTATAAAATGCGGAAGATATAAATTAAATTAATAGTTAGCTCAATGATACAATGGATTAGCAGATAAAAACTTTCGTAGAAGATTTAAAGTATACTAAGTAGAATATTGCAACTGAAAACGCATTTGATGTAGATGATTGGGGTAATTAAATATAAACTACAATTGACAAACAAGAAATCCAAGACTAAATTGTATAACAAACAAGTAATGTTGATACCACTAATGTTTAAATTGAACCAATTGTAAATTAATAGGAAATATAACAAAACTTTATAAAGCAATAAGCTCCCGAGTAAATTCTGGATGTTGAACCAGCCCAAATTCCTGTTTCTGATTAGTAGTAGTTCCAAATAGTGGACATGGAGGAGCGCTTTTACAACCATTCTGTGCAGCTTCAAAACCAGTTAACTGAGTTTTTGAAGCTTTCATCTGAAGAGGAGAACGCGCTCAAGCAAAGTAAGAAGCAAAAGCAATAATAGTTATAGATTAAGTAAACTAAAAACGTGTAAATTATTAATCAGCTAAAAAACGACTTATTCAGCCAAACAAAGGAAATAACGCAATAAAAATACCAAAATTCACTTAAAAACAAAATATACAACCAAAAGTAACTTATGAACGACTTTAAAAATCAATTCAAAGAGTAAACTAAAACGGAAGCGCAAAACAAACTCAAATACAAATTCTTGACCCTGAACGAACCAATATTCCAAGAACTGAATCAAAATACGAATAACTTGAACCAAAACGCACTAATTTTAAGGGTTCAGGGAGCCCAGCCGAATCTGACTCAGTTCAAAAATCTAATTCAATTGTCACTCCATAAGTGCTAACTAACTCAGTTCAGCTTCTCACTTAATTCACTCAGGTCGCTTGATATTTCATTTAACGCAATTGATTTCATAGGCGAATTACCGCCAAATCTACTCGAACTTGATCTGAGCTCGAACGTAATCTCAGAAATACCAAACGTACAAATGAATTAACTGCAAATCCTGAAACTAAACTCAAACAGATTCGAAAAAGTACCAAACTTACAAAATTACCCACTGCTAACCATCCTGAACTTAGAAGGAAACGAATTCAGGCAACTTGACCTAAACCAATTCCAATAATGCACTCACCTGAAAGAACTAAACCTATCCCGGAACAAATTCTAAAATCCACTCAGCCAAAACTTTTACCACCCAAATATTGAATTTCTAGGCCTGGAAATGCTAAACTAATCACCAGAAGTAAACTGCTTCCTTCCAAACTTAATCAAATTAGATTTCAAGAACGACTTTACACAACCAATTCTATCCAGCTTTTACAAAAATATACCTAACATTCAAATCATCAACTTCAAAAATAATCCGCAATACACACCAAGCGATTTATTGATTATTCAAGCGGCATTTCCAAAGTTGAAGCAAATGAATCAGTTTACATTTAAAGCAAATAAGGACAAGATAAACTAACTGGACTACCAACAAGAAATATTTGAGTAAATGTACTATTATGAGCAAACAAGACATGAGTTACCTGTAAAAATCAGCTCAAATTTGCCTGGTAGACTATACGTGTATTAAACAGAAGATTATAATAATAGTTTCAAATAGTGTATGAAATCTTTTTAGCTTAGTTGCAACTTAGAGAAAATTAACTCAGACAAGACATTTATAACTGAGATTAACAGATTGCGTGTAATTCAAGAGAGGGCTGATCAGTTGAGCAATAAGAATTTGAACGTTCAAGTTAACCAGCGTTTTACAGATATAATTGAAAAAGACTCTATCGCATGTATTCAAAGCACGTTAAGGAAGTTCAAACAGCGTTAAAAGCTAATCAAAATCTTGAAGTAAGCGTGCGCTCAGGTGAATAAGTTCAAGGAAATATCGGCTATTTTCTAAAAGAGGCAATAATTAAGAGCTCAAATAAGCGAAAAACAACAAATAAAATTAAATCTGCAAAAGTAAAAAGATTTGGAAGCCCAAAAACTAAAATAAGAAGCGGAACAGAAACTCGCCCTTGAAGTGGAAAAACGGAAACAAGAAAATCTTCAAAAGAATCAACAAATCGCAAAACAGTTCAGAGATTTCATCAAATAAACTGCTCCACAATTCAAATCATTGCATTTAAAACGCACAGAATTAAATAACCAATTACGACTTAAATAAGTACTCCTTAAAACGTTCAGAAACCACAAATTCAGAAATAACCTGAAAATACAGTTAAACGAAGCCAGAAACAGACTCGACAACAAACAAAACCTGCTGATGACACTCACACAACAATTCGACTTCGAAGACGTCCCAGAACTCTCAGATAAAGACTTCGACGCACAAGACTTCCTCATGCAAACCGAAATAAAAGAAGCACTCATGCAACAAAATATTTATGACATAGAAATGCCATAAATGCCGCCAATGCCACAAATTCTACCAGGAATCGCTCAAGAATCATACGAAGACGAAGCAGAAAATTAAAGTCAACTTATTGACTCAAACATGAACTCTGTTCAAACTGATAGAACCCAACAAAAGTAATTAAGAGATAAACCTAAAGCAATTGATCCTAAAAATAAAACACTTAAACCCATTGTAAGCCCTGACAAAGCTGTGAAAATGGCATAACAAGATGGATGGAATCTTAAAAATGAAGAAACTGCAATCGCATATTACAATATGATGAAGAAAAGACAAAAAATGGGAAAGAAAGAAGAAACAGCAGCAGAAAAATATCAAGAACTGATAAATAAAAGGCGCTACAAGTGAAATATTAGAAAATATAAAATATCATGACTTTTAATAACAAATTTTGTTTTGTTAATACACTCCAATTTTATGAGTACTGTTGAAAATGATAATTCTAATGAGTCAATCGAGCTTTAATTCATCATAGGTGTGATACACTGTGGAATCTCGTTTTTATTATCTCAATCAGTGTCAGGTTTAAGTTTCGCCACACTAAACGCAAAACAATTTTGTTATCCGAAAATAACAGCTATGTTTTATGTAATTTAGTTTATAACCATTTTAATACAGATAGCTGTTTAATTTGGTATTGTATTTGGATTACAAAAGTTATTTAATCGCCTTAATGTAAAACTTACAATTGCTTAACACGTTATTCACGGACTTTTCGATGCTTTGACCGTTTTATTCACAGTTTATTCTAATAATAACGTAAATACCTTTGGAACTGATCTAGCTATTTGCAATGAAATTTTGAGAAATCAAGAATGATTATAAATCTATAACTGTTACAATACATATAATATATTAAATGATATATTTTCACTTCTCATATGATATCACCTAATCTTTTGCGCTTATCCGTGTCTATGAAAACATTAGATAAATTTTCAACAACACATGAATAAAGATCAAATGATCGTTCAGATTTAACTATGTAATGCTTACACAGCTAATAAGACAAACTAAAAAATATTACGAAAGATTTAAACAAGAGCCAAAAGGAGATTAATATTGAAACTGCGTTTTTAACAACAACTATAGCTGATTCTAATAGACGCAAATAGTAATAACTTGTAAATAATAATAAAAGTGGGCGTTCATTTTACAAAATCAATCATATGGAGATATAACGCTTAGAATCTCGGAATAGTAGTAGATAAGATGGATATGCTCAAATGATGATCAATAATTTGGAAGAAAAGATTTTGAAATATAAGAACAATCCTACACTCTAGGCTAGATATAAATCAAATATTAAAGTAGAAAATAAACACAGAGGACTTAATATAGATAAGAAAATATTTCAAAAAGTAGACACAAGGGAAAAAACAATGGTTGATTTTATGAAGGAATAAATAGATAAATAAAATATATAATGATTGACACTATTGAATTGTATGGGCTCAGTAAGAGTAAATTAGTGATAATGTGAATGAAAATGAGAAAAAATTATTATATTATCATAATTTAATTATTATAAACAATTTGTATAAACTAACTATCTCAATACATCTTTTGGCTACGCTATCTGGACTCCATGGTCATCTCTGAGCAAGAAACCGTATAGTCTTCGCTGTCTTGCTTGTGCAACACCAAGGACTTTGGAACGATTTTCTTCACGAAGTCTTCGGACCACGGGAAGGTTGGAATACTTTGGTCGAAGGTCTGGGTTCTGTTATTTATGTCAGAGAACTGCTCTAGCTTTAGTTATTTGCTTTTCATGTTGAAAGTTTGGAAACTGTTTCTGGACGAGTATGTCATTGGAGTGAGTTGGATTTCAATATTAGCTCTCATTGAAGCAATAATATATACTTTTAATAAGTATCCGATTTAATCAAGAACTCAGTTCAATCACTCAGTTCTATATTTATTTTTAAATCAAAAATAATTTGTTGTATTTCGGTACTACTGCATCATTTCTGAAATACATATACGCAATTTGTAACAGATTCGAACACCGTGACATGAACTCTTTTTCATTTGATCTAATATCTATTTAGTGTACTCAACAAATAAACTTTTAAAATCGCGAAAATGGAATATCCAGTGCTATCATCTCCTTAAATTCGCGATTCATAAATTTGTGTACATATAAAAGTCTTCCAAAATATTTCAAAAACAATTTAACTTTCATATTTTGGTTAGCTTCAACTCAATGATCTGCAATAGAAATATACTAAATTGTAATTCCATTCATTATCATAAAGAAAACTGATCTACCACCACATTTCATAATTACAATTATCATCTGTCTCACTCTGGCAGCTCGCACCTCTTCCCCTCCAGCGTGACCGGATCCACCTAGCAGTCCCCGTCCTCAAACCCCTTGTTCCACACCCTGTTCCTCTCCGTCAGGTAGTTGAACAGCCTGATTCTTTTCATCCCTTCAACTAACAAAGCATATTTGCCGCTTAATAATTATGATATTCATGTATATGATAAACTAACTATCTCAATACATCTTTTGGCTACGCTATCTGGACTCCATGGTCATCTCTGAGCAAGAAACCGTATAGTCTTCGCTGTCTTGCTTGTGCAACACCAAGGACTTGGGAACGATTTTCTTCACGAAGTCTTCGGACCACGGGAAGGTTGGAATACTTTGGTCGAAGGTCTGGGTTCTGTTATTTATGTCAGAGAACTGCTCTAGCTTTAGTTATTTGCTTTTCATGTTGAAAGTTTGGAAACTGTTTCTGGATGAGTATGTCATTGGAGTGAGTTGGATTTCAATATCAGCTCTCATTGAAGCAATAATATATACTTTTAATAAGTATCCGATTTAATCAAGAACTCAGTTCAATCACTCAGTTCTATATTTATTTTTAAATCAAAAATAATTTGTTGTATTTCGGTACTACTGCATCATTTCTGAAATACATATACGCAATTTGTAACAGATTCGAACACCGTGACATGAACTCTTTTTCATTTGATCTAATATCTATTTAGTGTACTCAACAAATAAACTTTTAAAATCGCGAAAATGGAATATCCAGTGCTATCATCTCCTTAAATTCGCGATTCATAAATTTGTGTACATATAAAAGTCTTCCAAAATATTTCAAAAACAATTTAACTTTCATATTTTGGTTAGCTTCAACTCAATGATCTGCAATAGAAATATACTAAATTGTAATTCCATTCATTATCATAAAGAAAACTGATCTACCACCACATTTCATAATTACAATTATCATCTGTCTCACTCTGGCAGCTCGCACCTCTTCCCCTCCAGCGTGACCGGATCCACCTAGCAGTCCCCGTCCTCAAACCCCTTGTTCCACACCCTGTTCCTCTCCGTCAGGTAGTTGAACAGCCTGATTCTTTTCATCCCTTCAACTAACAAAGCATATTTGCCGCTTAATAATTATGATATTCATGTATATGATAAACTAACTATCTCAATACATCTTTTGGCTACGCTATCTGGACTCCATGGTCATCTCTGAGCAAGAAACCGTATA
The DNA here is from genome assembly GCA_963988835.1 of Hexamita inflata. NCBI lineage: Eukaryota > Fornicata > Diplomonadida > Hexamitidae > Hexamita > Hexamita inflata. The sequence continues at coordinate 1,493 of CAXDID010000526.1, read as the reverse complement.
GTCTTCGCCGTCTTGCTTGTGCAACACCAAGGACTTCGGAACGATTTTCTTCACGAAGTCTTCGGACCACGGGAAGGTTGGAATACATTGGTTGAATGTCTGGGTTCTGTTATTTATGTCAGAGAACTGCTCTAGCTTTAATTGTTTGCTTTTCATGTTGAAAGTTTGGAAACTGTTTCTGGATGAGTATGTCATTGGAGTGAGTTGGATTTCAATATTAGCTCTCATTTACGCTATAATATACACTTTTAATAAGTATCCGATTTTATCAAGAACTCAGTTCAATCAGTCAGTTCTATATTTATTTTTAAATCAAAAATAATTTGTTGTAATTCGGTATATCTGCATCATTTCTGAAATACCTATACGCAATTTGTTGCAGATTCGAACACCATGACATGAACTCTTTTCCATTTGATCTAATATCTATTTAATGTACTCAACAAACTAACTTTTAAAATCGCGAAAATGGAATATCCAGCAGTATCATCTCCTTATATTTGCGATTCATAAATTTGTGTACATATAAAGTCTTCAAATATTTCCAAAAACAATTTGCTTTCATATTTTTGGTTAGCTGCTCAATGATCTGCAATAGAAATATACTAAATTGTAATTCCGGTATTCATTATCATAAAAGAAAAACTGATCTACCACCGCATTTCGAATTACAATTATCTCGTCTTTCTCACTCCGGCAGCTCGCACCTCTTCCCCTCCAGAGTGACCGGATCCACCTAGCAGCCCCCGTCCTCAAACCCCTTGTTCCACACCCTGTTCCTCTCTGTCAGGTAGTTGAACAGCCTGATCCTCTTCATGCCCTTTATGAACAAAGAATAATTTCTGTTTAATAATTATGATATTCATGTATATGATAAACTAACTATCTCAATACATCTTTTGGCTACGCTATCTGGACTCCATGGTCATCTCTGAGCAAGAAACCGTATAGTCTTCGCCGTCTTGCTTGTGCAACACCAAGGACTTCGGAACGATTTTCTTCACGAAGTCTTCGGACCACGGGAAGGTTGGAATACATTGGTTGAATGTCTGGGTTCTGTTATTTATGTCAGAGAACTGCTCTAGCTTTAATTGTTTGCTTTTCATGTTGAAAGTTTGGAAACTGTTTCTGGATGAGTATGTCATTGGAGTGAGTTGGATTTCAATATTAGCTCTCATTTACGCTATAATATACACTTTTAATAAGTATCCGATTTTATCAAGAACTCAGTTCAATCAGTCAGTTCTATATTTATTTTTAAATCAAAAATAATTTGTTGTAATTCGGTATATCTGCATCATTTCTGAAATACCTATACGCAATTTGTTGCAGATTCGAACACCATGACATGAACTCTTTTCCATTTGATCTAATATCTATTTAATGTACTCAACAAACTAACTTTTAAAATCGCGAAAATGGAATATCCAGCAGTATCATCTCCTTATATTTGCGATTCATAAATTTGTGTACACATTTAGAAGTCTTCCATA